>NW_026843838.1:0-52591 GCF_029531705.1 Pantherophis guttatus | reverse complement strand
GTTTGAAGTTTTTAAGAAGAGATTACTTAACCATTTGTCTGAAATGGTATAGGATTTTCTGCCTAAGCAGGGGGTTGGACTAAATGCCTCCAAGGTCCCTTCCAACTCTGTTATTCTATTCCATTCTATAATCCAATGCATGTCCACAATATAGCTAGCTGTGATTATTCACTCAAAAAGTGTTAGTATTGTATATTCAGTGTGTGTGGCTGTATATAATAAATCACATCAATTGTGTTTGCTTGTACATTATAATAACCCCAATCCTTTAAACCAGTAACTGAAAAGACATTTTCAACTATAGCTTTCTGTTTTAAAAGAACATTGTTGGCATTTTTTTCCCTTTCATTCTAAAAGAAACTAAAGTCCCCTTCTATCTTCCGTAGCTCCTTTTACTATCTATAGCGGTGGATATGCAAATAATGAACATGTCAGTATCTCAAACTGGGTAGGAACAACATTTTTAATAGGAACTGTTGCAATATTTTCAGGATCAGACTCAATAAGATCAACAAGAGTTAAAGATTTAACTATATATTCTTTTATTTACATTAGGCATTCTATATTCACTGAATATTCACAGATAGAAACAGGGGAAATGGTGTAGGTAGCTCCTTATATATACAATGGGTGGAGCTATATGTGGGAGTGGTGAATTATGAATACATTAAGAAGTGAAGAATAAGTTAACCCCTGATACCCTGTCTGTACACTATTTACACATTGGAGAATAAGGCATTTATATCTGACAAATCCCCCTCTAAATGCCGATTCGTTATACAACACCAGTTACATTCAGATTCAGGACAATACAAAACATACAACTTAGAGGTTAAGTATTTATGCTGTTTAGAAGGTAAAGGCTTCGTTAATATATCAGCTAATTGTTCTGAAGTGTCGCAATGCACTGCTTTAATAAATCCATCCTGAGATAATTGTCTCACATGTTTAAATTTTATATCTATATGTCTGGATCTTTGTCCAATGGCATCAGACCTAGATATTTCAATGGCTGCTTTATTGTCTTCATGCATAACAAAAGGCAGAGCAGGTTTTTTCCAGACATCTGAAATTAAATCATTAAACCATACAAGATTATTTGCGGCCTTGGATAAACAAACATATTCCGCTTCTGTTGTTGAAGTAGCCACTAGTTCTTGTTTACCAGTGTACCAGTAAACTGGACAGTCATTTAAGAGAAATACATAACCGGATGTGCTTTTTCTGCATGAGGTGTCTCCAGCCCAATCTGCATCTGCATAACACGTAAGCTTTGGTTCTTTAATATCATTAGGTTCTAACATTAAACAAAAGTCTAGTGTACTTTTTAAATATCTTAAAATTCTTTTAACAGCTTCCCAGTGGTACATTGTTGGTTTGCTGACATGCCTAGATAATAAATTGAGTGGTAAAGCGATGTCCGGTCTAGTCCAATTAGATATGTAAAGGAGTGAACCTATGATTGATCTATAGAATGTATTGTCCTTGAACTCGGGAGAAGACTCATCAGAATTCCTTAGAAAGTCAGTTTGCATAGGGGTATCACAAGGTTTGGCATTGTTTAAGTTGCATTTATTTAAAAGATCTATGATCTTATCTCTCTGGGTAAGTTTGAATCCCCTTTTTGTCTTATTAATTTGGACACCAAGGTATTTGTTTACCTTGCCTAAAGATTTCAATGAGAAATGTTCATTTAGTTTAGTTACAAAAGTTTCTCTTCTTTCTTTATGTTTTCCTATGTATAAAATGTCATCCACATAAATCAATACAAATTCAATGTAATCATCACCCCTCTTGACAAAGAAACAATTATCAGCAGTGGTAGCGTTGAAGTCCATGGTCTTAAGTACTTTTACTAAACAATCATACCACCGTTTACCAGATTGTTTTAGCCCGTATAAACTCTTGTTTAACAACCAAGTCTCATTTCTGTTTGTGTATGGACTATGAGGTGCTCTCACGTATATTTCTTTATCTAATTTTGCGTGTAGGTACGCAGTCTGTATGTCATATTGGAATACATCTAGATTGAGTGCTGAAGCTACCACTAGAGCTGTTTTGACACTCTCTGTTCTTACAGTGGGGGAATACGTGTCAGTATAGTCCTCTGGATATTTCTGTGCATAACCCTGTGCAACCAATCTAGCTTTGTATAGAGTATTTCCTCCCTCTAAATTCTTAATTTTATATATCCATCTGGTACCAATAATTGTCTTATCTTTAGGTGCAGATGCAGGTGTAAATACATTTAGTCCTTGTAAACTTTCCATCTCTTTCTTCATTGCTAATTCCCATTTTTCTTTTTCTTCGTGAGGAAGTTTTAACACTTCCTCGTATGTATTGGGTGTTGTTGGTTCACCATTCATGTGCATTACATAATCCTTGTATTTATTTGGCATTTGATTTCTGGTGTTTCTAATGATTTTCTCGGGTTTACTATCGTTATCATGCAAATATCTTGCTTCCTTTTTTGTTAGTGTATCTGTCTTTATTTTGAGTTGGCTATTTGTCCAAGTTTTGGTTTTGTTTTTATATTTGTTGATATTTTGTTTTTCTATAGTCCCTTTCTCATGAGATTTTGTATCTTCATGTTTATTTGGGAATATCTCATTAAGATGTAATTTAGACCAGTTAGCTTGTTCATGGAACACAGCTGTTCTGGAGACTATAAATTTGTTGTTACTATCAATGAATCTGTATCCTTTAGTGCCAGTCTCATATCCCATAAATCTGAGTCTCCTGGACACATTTTCTCCCTTTCTTCTTAATTGTTTAGGTATGTGTACGTCTGCTGTGACTCCAAATATATGCATGTGTGCTAATTTTGGTTTTCTATTATACATCACTTCATATGGTGTCTTATTTATAATGCTGGACCATGTTCTATTTTGTGTGTAATTTGAATAATGTAAGGCTTCTGACCAGAATTGTTTGCTTAAGCCAGCATCTTCCAATGTGCATCTAATCATGGTTTGTAATGTGGAATTTTTTCTCTCTGCAATCCCGTTTTGGAACGGAGAAAATGGACTAGATGTGTAATGTAACATTCCTTTGTCTTTTAACCATTGTGAGAATTCTTTAGACATGAATTCGCATCCTCTGTCTGTCATAATTTGTTTTATTTTGATGTTGTGTTGTGTTTCTATGCGTTTGTAAAATTCTTTAAATTTTTGAAATGTTTCATCTTTGTGTTTTAATGTGTAAACAAATCCATAGCGGCTATAATCGTCCACTATTGTCAGGAAGTAACGTTTCCTATAAGTGATTGATGGAGTTAATGGACCAACTAAGTCCATGTGTACTAAATCAAAAATTTTGTTAGTTGATCTGGTAGATTTTCTTGGCCTGGGACTAGTTTTTAGTTTTGTAGATTTACATACTGAGCATTCCAGATAATTTTCACAATTCTTTATTTTAACACCTTCTGCGTGTTCAGTCATTTTTTGCACTACAGGAAAACTGGCATGTCCTAACTTCCTATGCAATATGTGAGCACACTCATCATGAATTGGTTTACCTATCTTTGGCTTCTTATCGTTGTGTGCATCTGTGTGATCATGAGATATTTTACATTCATCATTGTCACTGTTGCTAACATTCTCATCATCTATTTCAATACAATCTTCCATATTTGAATCAATGTTATGTAACCATTTTTCTTTTGTTATTAGGTAAGGTAGTCCTCCTTTAGTCACCACAGTGCCTACATTTATTTTATTCTTTTCCAAAGTTGCCTTTCCTTTTGAAAAGACAATGTTAATGTCAGAATCTCTGCTTAGTTTTATGGCACTTAATATGTTATGAGGTATTTCAGGTATTAGTAATACCCCCTCTATTTTTCCTAAACCAGGCAAGGTTACATTTCCTCTACCTAATACTTGAACCTTTTCTTGGTTAGCTACCTTAATTACAAATTTATCTTCTGCAAATGAAGACAATATACTTTTGTTATTAGTGGTGTGATTAGTTGCTCCAGAATCAATAAGCCAATTATTGTTCTCACTTTGTTGTGTGTTAGTGTTGTCTTGTTTATTTAATCCATTCAGTGAACCAGACTTTCTATCCTTTGAATTGTCTCTGCCCCCTCTATTCTCTCTGTGATTTGGTGGGCTCCTATATCTATGCCTTTCTATGGAAGGCTGTCTATAATCGTATTTGTTTCTGTATTCTGATCTATATCTTTCTTTTAAGAATTTTGGGCAATCTCTTCTATTGTGTTCCCTGGATCCACAATTATGACATTTAAATGTTCCACTATATTTTTCTTGGAAAACTACTTTCCTATATGGTTTATGTTCTGTGTGATTGTTAGAACGATTCCTTCTAGAATTATCTTCTGTTATCAATTTGTTAGATAGACTTTCTATGGATAAATACCCTAGATTGATTGTGTCTAAATGTGACATAAAATTGTCCCATGATGGGTCAAGTGAGTTGATAATGACACTTTTCATTGTTTGGTCTGAAATCACTTCCCCCTCAAATGCAGTTCAGCCCTTATTTTGTTCAAAGATATTAAATGTTCACTTATGGAAACCCCTGGTTTTATCCTAGATGAAAAGAAGTCTTTAGATATCCTTGTGGTGGTGGCTACACTGTCACTGTGAAACAAATTAAACATGCATTGAATAATTTCTGAAACAGTCAAATTTGGCTTAATGCTGTGATACATTGCAGGAGACACACTAGATATTATTAAGAAAAAAGCTCTATGGTGTAAACAATCTATTTTTAGTGTCCAAGGTCTTTTTGGGGGACTAGTGATAAAAAACAGTAAGTTTTCCTTCATAAAGACAACCTGGAGCTGTTGATACCATTCTTGTAAATTAATGCCATCAACCCTTAGTTTTGGGAAGTCACTGGGTAAATTTCCGACATTATTGGGTCCATTACTTACAACCTGAGGTAGTCCGTGGTCTCGTAAATGCAGAAAATTGCAAAACGGCATGGGGATGCTCGCTACGAGTCTGCATGATCTTCTCTCCTGTTCATGTCTTCCCGGATCGTCAGCGTAGTTTCGCGCATGCGCGTTGCCCATTTCTTCTTCGGCGTCGTCGTGGAAGGTTCTCCTCATTGCGGCCCGCTCGCTCTGCTCCTCTTCAGATGAGTCGGTCTCTGGTTCGACCTTGGGGGTTCTGGCGACGGTGGCTGTTCTTCCTCTTCTATTGAAAGCGTTGGTGCTTGCTTCGGTCTGCGGCGTAGGGCGGTATCGGCAGGGCTCTCTGGGTTCCGGCGTCAGCGCTCTAGTAGTCAGGATGGGAGCGGGCAGGTCTTGAGGCATTGGCTTGCTCGTTCGCTTTTTTGGTGTCTTTTTAGTAATTTTCAGTTTTGGCCCAAATGCAGCAAAGAGCGTTTTCATCGCTGATTTTATTTGGTGTTTTGTTGGATCTTCCTCGCTTTCTGGTTCTGATTCTTCTGAGGTGTTTGAATCTTCCTTTTCGTTTTCGTTGTCCGATAATATTTTTCGCGCCAGAAATTTTGAATTGAGCTTGCTGATTGGCTCTTCTTCGTTCATCTTGGAGGCCGGTTGAAACCAAGATGGCCGCCATTCAAATTTTTGCGCGGGATCATCGTTTTTCTTCTTTGTAATGATTTTCTCCGCAGTCATATTACTCACTATTTTTGGATCTTTGGGTTTTTCGTTGGTGATGTTTTTCTCTCTCGCTGCTCCGCTGTTCTTTAGCATATCTTGGAGGTTCGCGATGAGGCTTTCATCATTCTTCTGGCTTTTTAATAGTTTTAATATCTCTGACCTGAGTTCGTTATTTTCTATTTCGATTTCCTCCTGGTCATCAATTATTTCTTCGTCTTCAGTGGTGTATTCTTCGGATTCTCTCGAAATTGCATTCGTGGATTCGTTGATTATTTCTTGTTCCGTTTCCATTTCTTTGCTGTAGGCCCTGGTGTTGGGCCTATCTTTCTTAGACATTTTAAAGCTTTTTTATTGAGTCAATTAACCATCCTCTGCTACCAGTTTGTTGCAATATTTTCAGGATCAGACTCAATAAGATCAACAAGAGTTAAAGATTTAACTATATATTCTTTTATTTACATTAGGCATTCTATATTCACTGAATATTCACAGATAGAAACAGGGGAAATGGTGTAGGTAGCTCCTTATATATACAATGGGTGGAGCTATATGTGGGAGTGGTGAATTATGAATACATTAAGAAGTGAAGAATAAGTTAACCCCTGATACCCTGTCTGTACACTATTTACACATTGGAGAATAAGGCATTTATATCTGACAGGAACAAAAGCTTTGCAATACAAAAGCCAGGCAGGCTGAATTCACATTGTCAGTCATCACCTTCCTGGTGTGCTCTGCTACGCTCAGCTGAAAAGGAAATTTTGCCGGAAGGATCAAATTAGTCATGCCAGAGATAGCCTCCTAACAAGTGCATCCCTCCTTTCTCTACAAAAGTCATGACTGGGTTTATCTCTTTCACATCATCATCTTTATTTAACAACCCCATAATCCCATGCGGGGTGGAGTCTAATAATAATAATAATAATAATTTTATTTCTATACCGCCTGAGTCTGGGCAATGGAATGTAGTTAGCAGTGTTTTAATGGCCGGATGCTCCTCCTGTCGCCAATTTTGTTCAGCAGATATATTCTCAGTGTGCCCAAGAGAGAAATATCTGCCTCTACCTAGGATAGAACTCACAGCATCCTGATTGTGAGGTGAGAGCTCCACCTCTAGGCCACTGCACGTTTATCTCTTTCACATGCCCCCTACCGACCTCTTTACCCTCATATCAACTCTATGGGAATAATTGGATTAAAAATGAAGAGCATGAATCATAATTCCAATTGTTCAGAGAATGGTGAGGATGGTGGAAAAGATTATTGGAAGTTCATTCCTTCTATCCAGGACATAGCATATAAGCAGTGCTTGATCAGGTTTCTCAATATTGTCTGGGACACTAAACATCCTCTCCATGACCAGTTTTCTTAGTTACCTTCTGGGTGGAGACTTCACGATATCCAAAGCAGAACAACCAGGTTCTCTAATAGCTTTGTACTATTTAGTATTGACCTTTCTAACTCGCAAGACTCATCCCCCCTCTCTCTCTGTGTGTGTGTGTGTGTCTGTACAGTATATATACATACATATATGTATGGCTCTGTCTGTCTATCAATTCCATTCCATTCCATTCCATTCCATTCCATTCCATTCCATTCCAATCCAATCCAATCCAATCCAATCCATTCCATTCCATTCCATTCCATTCCATTCCATTCCATTCCATTCCATTCCATTCTATTCTATTCTATTTAACAACTATATTTGTCTATCTGTCATTTATCTATCTGTCATCTATCTATCATCTATCTATCTATCTATCTATCTATCTATCTATCTATCTATCTATCTATTTATCATTTATTTATCAACTATATCTCTGTCTGTCTGTTTGTTTGTCTGTCTGTCTATCTTCTATCTATCTATCATTTATTTATCAACTATATTTATCTATCTATCTATCTGTCTGTCTGTCTGTCTGTCTGTCTGTCTAACTGTCTGTATCTATCTATCTGTTTTTGGGAATGGACATCAGAATTTCATTTTAATATATGCCATTATGTACACAACAAAGTGACAATAAAGGTTATCTTATCTTATAAATGAGGCATGGTGGTGCAGTTGTTAGAATGCAGTACTGCAGACTATTTCTGCTGATTGCCAGCTCCTTGCAGTTTGGTAGTTCGATTCTCACTGGCTCAAGATTGATTCAGTCTTCCATCTTTCTGAGGTTGGTAAAATGAGGACCCAGATTGTTGGGAGCAATATGCTGACTCTGTAAACCCACTTAGAGAGGGCTATAAAGCACTATGAAGCGGTATACAAGTCAAAGCGTTATTGCTATTATAAATTGCATGTTCCAGCCCAACATTTTTATGCAGAAATATGCTAGTAAAGTTGTTCTAAAGATTATAGATCTGACCTACAAAACCCAAAACAACAGTTGAACAGTTGCAATTCATCTGTAGAAATCCTGTCATTGGGGTGAACTAGGCTTTTTAAAAAATGTTTGGCGTTATTAACGAATAGGCATATCGACACCTCCCCGCCCACCCGCCCCTGAGAGCTGCATTACTCCTCTTTATATATAACATAATTTTGAAAGTAGCAAGTAGTTAAAAAAGAGTTGCTGGTAGAGTTTCTCTCAAATTAACATCATGAGAACGTCATAAGAATTTTAAAAGCAGATGTTTCAGATAACATTTTTGTTCACTCCCTATACACTTATTTTTCCCCCTTTTGTCCATTTCTTTATATTGCAGCCTTCAGGAAAAGTTCAAGCAGTTAAGACATTTTTGAATAAATGACAATGGATAATTGGAATGGAATTCCAACAACATCTGGAGGAAGACATGTTGTCTGCCTAGAAATTAACAGAATTATCAAACCTCCCAAATGATGTATGAAATAGAGTTTGCCTTGACCATTCTAAATGCTAATTTGCTTTTAGGACTGAACCACATCTCAAACTTGTTTTGAAAATCTGTTCTGGAAGGATTGCCTTTGGGCTGGTTGGACTGGAACATTTGAAGACATATTCCACGGAACAGAGAATATTCTGCCCTTGGAATGCTGAATTTAGCACAGCTCTGATAAGAGCTGATTCGTTATCTAAGATAAGCTGCATGGTTGGTTGCAAGAATGGCTATCTTGAAGATTAATATTGCAAGCACAAGTGTCATATTGCTATCCTTGACCTCAGTAACAATACTTTAAATGCAACCAGTTCATAAAAATCTAATGCTAATCACTAACATTATAAATCAGTGTATTATAAGAGAAAGTTCCCAGACTTAACGAATGTCAATAAGAAAGACAAAAAAAAATGGATAGTGGATGAGGCAGTCTCTGGAGACAGCAGAACAGAAGAGCAACAACTGGAGAAGAGAACAAAATACAAAGACCAGTGGTGGGTTCCTCCCGGTTCGGTCCGGTTCGGCTGAGCCGGTAGCGGTGATGATATGACGTCACCGAACCAGTTCTCCCCCCCCTGCCCTCCCACCCCCCAACCCACCCACGTTATTCTTACCTTTTATTTGGTCCCACCCCCAATCTATTGCTGCCTCCTGAGTCCCAGCTGATGACTAGAGGGAAAAAAACTGTTTAAACTCTTGCCGCGGGGCTTCAAAGGGCCGTCCTACAGCTGATCAGTGTTAAAAGCAAACAAATGAGTCAGATTGTAAGTGAGAGGACTGGTTGTAAGTGCGAGGACCTTCCAGAAATGACTCTGACCAGCTAGCCATGCCCACCTAGTCACATGACCTCTAAGCCACACCCACAAAATAAGCCACGCTCACAGAACTGGTAGTAAAAAAATTTAGAACCCACCCCTGACAAAGACCTGCAAAAAGAAATAGAACAAGTGTGGCAAAAGAAAGCAAAGGTAGTACCAAAAGTAATAGGTGCCTTGGGTGCAAACCCAAAACAACTGGAGCATTACTTCAACACCACTGACATTGACAAATTCACTATCAGTCAATTACAAAAGGCAGCTTTATTCAGAACAGCTTACATCCTGTGACAGTACCTCTAACACCATCAAACCCATCTGCCTCTCCCAGATCTTTTCAAAGGACTCAATAAATGGATAAATGTGCCAAATCTAACCTGAACATCTGGCTGATTGTGGAACAAGCCATAATAACAATAATTGTTCTTTGTTTCTGAGATCACGGAAGTACAATTCAACATGCAAATAAATCCCAGTTTTTGGTCTTCTAATGATGGGCCAAACACGCAAGTGAACAAGCCAAAAAGCAAAACAAAACAAAGGTTCAATGACTTCCCATGAGGAGGCCCCTCCAAAGAGGGCAGCAGCCCAGCAGTGCTGCCATGGAAGGGCACGACAATGAAAGAGCTGTAATAAAGGCATATGCATGCAATCAAATGAAGTACAGAACAAACATGCCATAGCACAAACATAATGGAGTAACTTCATAATCCAAACATGCTTTGAAATAACTACAAAAATTGCTCAGAGGATTTATAGATGTAATAACTCTTCCTAATGTCAGTATTAATTCTACAAGTTTAATTCCTGTTGCAATGTTTTATTTCAACTACCGTATTTTTCGGACTATAAGATACACTTTTTTTCTCTCAAAAGGGGGTAAAAATGTCTGTGCATCTTACAGACCAAATAATGATAAAGCCTCATCCACCTGCAGGCTGTTTTTTTGGCCTCTGCATGCCATTTTTGGGCCTTTTTTTGGCTTTTTTCAGGCCTTTTTTGGCCTGTTTTTGAGGCTCTTTTGGCCCATTTTGGGGGGCTTTTTGGCCCAATTTTGAGGCCTTTTTCAGCCTATTTTTGAGGGGGTTTTTTGGCCCACTTTAAGGCTTTTTTCGGCCTCTTTTTTTGGAAATGGGCTGAAAAAAGCCTTGAAAACGGGCCAAAAAAAGCCTTGAAAATAGGCTGAAAAAAGCCCCAGAAACAGGCCAAAAAAAGACTGGAAAAGGCCCAAAAAAAAGGCTCAAAAAAAGGGAAGCCAAAAACTTTTTTTGTTGTTTTCCTCTTCTAAATTTAGGTGTGTCTTATAGTCCAAAAAATACGGTAGTTGCAATTAAATGCCATAGTTCAATTTGGAACTGTCCATAGAATGCAGTGAATCCTAGAGATTCAGTAAAAGAAACAAAAACTTTTCAAGTAGTATATTACAGCACACAGTTCTACTTAGAAAAGTTGAATCAAGGAATTATTAGAGAAACCTCTTTGGCTTTATTGCTTAACTTTCAGTTTTCAATTAGCCTCCTTGCTTTACCAAAAAAAAAGTTGCCTTCAAGGATCTTGACATGCTTAGTCTGACTCATCGCTAATATTTCATTAAGGCATAAAGCTACATTAGCCCAGTTATACACAAAAAGATTTACAGAAATAAGGTTGATAAAATCAGCCTAGCTTAGCTTCCTTCAGTCAAGCTAAGTCAGCTGCATTCAGATCCGTGTAACTGCCATTCTTCAGGGGAAGGATTTTTTTTTAAAATTACTTTCTTTACTTATTACTTTCTTTCCTATATATCCTGTATCCTGCAATTTATTGATTTATAACTTCTAGCCTGGTGCTTAAGCACCCTGGCATTTTCGCACCTTTTGCGGAATGTAAGGAGAGGGAGGGCCATGTGGGTTGCATCGCTCGAGAGCCAGCGGAGGATGAACATTATCATTTTCTCAGCGAAGCCAGCACAATAACATCTTCACACCTGTGGATTGGCTGAATCCACATTGGACTGTTGGGAGGGGTTTTCTAATTCCTTTATTCTAACTGCATGGCCTGAGGACCTTCAGAGCCTGCTTTCTTTTCGCCCTGCTATCACCTCTATTCAATAAAAGGTTCCTTTTGAAATGCCAATTTTCAAGAGTCTTTACTTTCTTGAATAAGGGGGAGAGGCCGGGCTTTACAGCTGCAGCAATATTTTCTGTGAATATCGAATAAGTAGAAGACCATAATTTATCTTAGAAAGCCAATGAGAAAGAAGTTCTCCATCTATTGTCGCTAGTTGCCTGATCACCACCTCCAGAAAATAGTTTCCTTGAAAGGAGAGTCTTGTACTGAATAATCTTGGATTTGGTCTTTCATTATATGTTCTTGGCAGAGACTATATGCCCAGGATTCAGGCTTAAAGGGGTATTAGCCTGGTGATGACATCAACAGGGTGGGTAGCTCCAAAAGCAATTATCTCTTTAGAGCAGGACTGTCAAACTCGCAGCATCACTGCAGTGTCACGTGACATATCTGGACTTTTTTCCCCTTTGCTAAACTGGGTGTGGGCATGATCAGTGCATGACGCATCTGGTCCATGGGCCACAAGTTTGACAGCCCTACTTTAGAGTACCTTAGCATGAGATAAGTGTCATTTAGTTTTACAGTAGTGGTCAAAATTTTGGAAACCTTTGGGAAAAGTGTATTTTTGAGGTTTGATGGCAAAGTGGATAACACCACTTTTTTTTGGAGTTTCAAGATAATCATATACCACTGCTGGAATGGCCTGGGAATAGCCCAGACCTTAACCCAATTGAAAATCTATGGAACCAACTAAAGAAACTTGGTAGTCACAAGCGACCCAGAAATAAAACCCAGTTAATAGAAACAATCATTCAATCAATCTTAGTTTCACATTATAACAGTTGCAGAACTAAAAGACTTGGTTCACTCCATGGGAAGAGGTTGTAAGGCTGTAATTCATGCTAAAGGTTACCCAACTAAATTTTAACTGATGTGATAATTTTTGTATATCTCATTTTTTCTATGGTGATCATTTTTGTATATCTCGTTTTTTCTACATGTTTCACTTTTCTTCTGTAATTACTATTCTAATAACAAATCCTTCATAAAAGTTATTGCATTACGTTCTTGATTGAATTATTTTTCCATTGATATATAATTTTATGGTACTACTCCCCAAAAAAGTGGTGTTATTAGCTAGTTTTTGAAAATACACTTTTACCAAAAGGTTTGCATAATTTTGGCCACAACTGTAGTTTGGTGCGCATAAGTAGATAGCAGGATAGGAGGAATATGGAACATTTGGTGGTTAAAGCCTGATGTTCAGAGATACATCAGGAAAATGGGGAGAGACGGGAATAGAAAAAAAATAAATAGCAACAGTAAATACCAAAGTAATAAATAGCAAATATAAATAAAGTATAAAAAAATATCCTTGATGATAGCTGCCTTCATTCCTTTTCAGATCTTAGCCATACCATGGATATCAAGGCAACATGGTAGCCCCTGCTCTCACTGACAAGACAATTGTTAGTAAGGCATTTATTATCCAGGATTTAATTATGTATCCTCCCTGAAAGAATGCTAGTTTGTGATCTGGTTTATTGCTGTAAAAAAAAAATCTATGAGACTAATTTATAGTCATAAATCCAGTTCTATTTAGTACAAAAAGCAAACTAAGAAAGTAAACAAAGGTGGAAACAAATTGAGAGGTCCAGAGACAAACCAAAGTGCCAGCTGTTTTCTGTAGCAAAGATGCTATTTAAGTAAGAATCAAGGATGATCTTCATGTATCAATGTTTTTCCCGCCATTTTTGCTATGCCCAAATTTCCCAAATATCCGAATCTTTCTGTCACTTGTAAAAAGTTAAAAGTAAAGGTTCCTCTCTCACATATGTGCTAGTCATTCCCGATTCTAGGGGGTGGTGCTCATCTCCATTTCAAAGCCAAAAAGCCAGCACTGTCTGGAGACGTCTCTATGGTAATGTGGCTGACATGACTAAATGTCAAAGGCGCATGGAACGCTGTTACCTTCCCAAAAAAGGTGGTCCCTATTTTTCTACTTGCATTTTTTACCTGCTTTTGAACTGGTAGGTTGGCAGAAGCTGGGACAAGTAATGGGAGCTCACCGCGTTACACAGCACTAGGGATTCGAATCACTGAACTGCCAACCTTTTGATTGACAAGCTCAGCGTCTTAACCATTGAGCCACTGTGTCCCTCTGTCACTTGTAGAAAGCCCTAATTTCCCTGAGAGATTTACTCCTCAGGAGTTCTGCCTGGTTCAGATGTTTTTCAGCACAATCTAAGATTCTTATAATTCTTCATCTTTCATTTTCTACTCTTAGAATTCTCAAGGACCATGAGAGCAGGATTTTGATTGAAGTCAGAGTCTAGTAAGTCTAGAACAGAGACACTGAGTGTTTTGCTTGCTTGCCAGGAAAAATTTTTGGTCAAAATATTGACACACTTCCCACTAGGCCTCATGGTCAGAGATGTATTGTAAAACCTAGATGAAGTTTATGATATCTTAGATGAAGTTCCTAATCTTGTCAGTCAGGAGACACAATTAGGGCACTAGGCTAAGAGGTGGAAGACTAAGTTTTAGACCCACCTTAGCCATGAAAAGGGGGACACGGTGGCTCAGTGGCTAAGATATTGAGCTTGTCGATCGAAAGGTCAGCAGTTAAGTGGTTCAAATCCCTAATAATACGTAACGGGGTGAGCTCCTGTTACTTGTCCCAGCTTCTGCCAACCTAGTAGTTCGAAAGCATGTAAAAAATGCAAGTAGAAAAATAGGGACCACCTTTGGTAGGAAGGTAACAGCCTTTGGCATTTAGTCATGCCGGCCACATGACCACGGAGATGTCTTTGGACAGTGCTGGCTCTTCAGCTTTGAAACAGAGATGAGCACCGCCCCTAGAGTTGGGAACAACTAGCACATATGTGCGAGGGGAACATTTACCTTTAGCTTTTTTAGCCATGAAAGTCAGCTGGGTGAGCTTGGGCCAGTCACTCTCTCTCAACCCAATTCACTTCACAGGGTTGTTGTTGTGGGGACAATAGGAGGAGTTAAGGTGTATTGCATATGTACACCAGCTTGAGTTATTTATAAAAAGAATAAAGGTGGGATGCAAATTAAAAAAAAATGGTATGTGAGATTGCTGACTGAAGAGGTAGTATCATAGATACTTCATGACATACCAGAAAGGCAGGGAAATGACAATTTTACTGATATGATGTTTCATCTGGCAGTCCATTATAAGTTCATATGCTGGTTTTGCATGCTATTGTCTAGCAGTCTTCCTGAGATAGATGGGGTGTTCTTGGACATGAAATTGTCCATCATGATTTCCTGTCCTTCATGAAAAGCACTGGCTTGTTAGAAATCATCCCATGAATGCAGTGGGATGGATTGATCATTTTTAGACTAAGGCATGAGACAAATTTCTGCTGGGTGAGTAAAATGTTAAAATTTGATCAATCAAGAGGTATAATATTGTGAATATGCTTTAAATATCCAACATTGTCTGTAAGGATTATCATTGATATTCTGGTTTATCTGTACTATATGGACAAAGTCTAGAAAAAGCCTACACAATCATTTTTAAGCACCTTCTTCCTTCCTGCACTGTCAAATCATCCCCTTAGATTTATTAGAGAATGCAAATTAAAGAATTTAAGGGACATATTTGATTGAAGATCAATTTAGCTTCATCATTGTTGGCTATGAGCACTGCTAAATGTAATCTTGGCTATCAAGATTGGATTCTTTTCATCTTGTATATTTCAAGAACATGGACAGAGTTTGTGAAAATATGAAAACTATTACCAACTTCCTGATTGATTAAATTGATCAAGACAGGATTCTGCCTTTGTTTAACAGAGGTGATCAATGTTTCTTTGTGCAAGAGTTGCTTGAAGGAGACATGAATAAGATGTCTACTGAAAAGTTATTTCCCTGACCCAAGAATTTTATTATTATAAAAGATGGTAGTATCACAGCACTTGATTGTTATTTATTAACTCAGTCAATATCTGGCCACTGAAACAATTTTATCACCTTGATGGATAACCTATGCCAGAAATTTGATGTGGGAATGTGGCCCTGCATGTTTTATAGGATTTTTGGTAGCTTCCAGAAGCATTGACTATGATATTGTTCTGAACCATCTTGTGAGACTAGATCTTTGAAATATTGGGTTGTAGTGGTGCCATTCTTTCCTGTCATCCCTGTCCAAAATTAGCTGTTCAGAATTAATTGTTTGGCACCTAGATCATTGATTTATCTTCTATACAAGTTCATCTTGCATATGTCTCTGCCCTGTAAGTATAGTTTTAAAAATTATGACAACCAATACTGTATGTTCTGTTTTCATTTGATGCAAAAGAAGCTAAATATGACCTTATTGGTATCATTAGCCTGATCAGACATAGATTTAATTTAATTTGTTCATGATACATTCCCAGGGTTGGAATATTATGCCATGGTATTTGAAGGAGGAATCCCAGTCTCTAAATATTATTTATTATCTGCAAAGAATCACAGAAGCATAGAACTGTGGAATCCAACCCTCTTCACTTTTGACAAGGTTTTAGCTAGATTCAATGCATCCAGAGGAGCATTATTGCTTTTCCATAATCTGTGACTATTTTTAATTTGGGCATGATGGCTCAGTGGATAAGATGCTGAGCTTGTCAATCAAAAGGTAGGCAGTTCAGTGGTTCGGTTTGAATCCCTACTGCCGCGTAACGGGGTGAGCTCCCGTTACTTGTCCCAGCTACTGCCAACCTACCAGTTCAAAAGCATATAAAAAATGCAAGTAGAAAAATAGGCACAAGCTTTGGTGGGAAAGTAACAGTGTTCCGTGCACCTTTGGCATTTAGTCATGTTGGCCACATGAGCATGGAAATGTCTTCGGACAGCGCTGGCTCTTCGGCCTTGAAATGGAGATGAGCACCTCCCCCTAGAGTTGGGAATGACTAGCACATATCTGTGAGGGGAATCTTTACCTTTACCTTATAAAAGAATATTCAGTGGACTGATCTTCCTGTTTTTATTATAAGTAGAAACAGACACTTGGGGAAGCCATTTCTTGTTCAATGACATCAATGAGTAGATCTTGATGTGGAGTTTCTACCATAAAGAGTAGCTTTGCATGGAGCATTGTTTTTTACTGGTAACATTAGGACCGGAGAATTACTGAAAATTTTGATTACAGAACTTTGAGCCTCTGTCGTCTTCTTGCGCACGTGGAAACTTTCACCATGCGATCAGTTCCAATATTCACTCTGCTCCTGTAGGTAATCTAGCAATTTTATGTAATAGAGTTTGAATTAACTCAAGCAGACATGACAATAACTAATTGAATAAGCAAAATATTGTTGTTCTTGTTACAGCATATACAGTGTATCAGTGGAAAACAGTATAATATCATTCATCGAAGGCTGAACTAAAAGAAGTCTGGTGTCACATGTGATTATGTCAGTGACCTGTGAATTTAAATGAATGAATGCAGCACATGATTTTGATGAATGCTCAGATTAAGCCCTTTTCCAGACAATTTAAGCAAATTATTAAGATGTTTCTGCATAAATGCTGTTAGAACAGACCCCAGGTTCCATCTGGGGAATGATAAAGGTCTGTTATACTTAAGGTACAAACAACAAAAGTCCTATTAAAAACCACACCTAAATATATCATTAGCTAAAAAGAAATCTAGTCCAGTCTTCCCTTAATCTTATTTTTGTATATATACCAGTGGTGAAATCTGAACCGGTTGTTACCGGTTTGGTGGCCGCGCATGCACGCTGTGCACCAAACGTGCACTGCATGCACATGAATGCATGGTGCACACCAAATGTGCGCAGTTCATGCATGCACAGTGTGCACAAAATACATGCTGCACATGCGCACATGCGAAGTATGCACCAAATGCACAGAAAAAGGTAAGTATAACAACGAGCGGGGGAACAGCTGTGCCGCACGATTTAGATTCACTAGAAAGTAGGATTTCCTGCTTTCTAGCAAATTTAAATCGCATGGCACAGCTGATCATCAGAAATACCGGTTCAGAGGAACTGGTAGGTTTTTTTACAACCGGTTTACCTGAACCGGTGCGAACCGATAGGATTTCACCGCTGATATATACTGAGATTGGATGGCAAAATTAAAATCTGATTTGGTTTTATATAACTATGTTTTTTGGTATGCCTTAAGAAATGTTCTTTTAGACCTAGATCTGGCTAGCATGAGGCCTGGATTGTTCTGCATTATACCAAAAGTCTAGAACATAGTTTATCATGAAATTGTATACAGTTAAAGTGATATGGAGTTCACCTGAACTATTGCCTGCTGCCAAATCTCCAACAAGGGATAAAGTCTCTAAGGAGCAATTTCTTCTCTTCTTTGACATCCAGTAAGGAAACCTCTAGTTATGAGCAGAGAAAAAAAATGTTACCTTGCTACTGGCATCGGGGGGGGGGGGGGGGGGCGGGGAACAATAGTTATATAGAGATAGAGACAGGTACAGAACAAAAGTCATGAATTCTTGCTAGGTGCAAACTGGCCTTGTGATTTTTCCTTTTCACTTGCTGCTAACTTATCCATAGCTTTTCTCTTGCTTGACATGCTGCTGCTTATTCATTTTATCTCCTTAGGCTACCATATTGTATGTTGACCTTTTCCTTTTAAAAGCTTTTTCCTAGTCATGTACCAGGGGTGCTATTCAGCAGGTTCTGACAGGTTCTGGAGAACTGGTAGCGGAAATTGTGAGTTGTTTGGAGAACTGGCAAATGCCACCTCTGGCTGGGGATTTTGTAGTATCCTTCCCTGGAATAGGGTGGGAAAGGAGATTTTGCAATATCCTTCCCCCAGGAGTGGGATGGAAATGGGGATTTTGCAGTATCCTTCCCCTGCCATGCCCACCAAGCCACACCCACCACACCACGCCACGCCCACTAAGCCACGCCCACAGAACCGGTAGTAAAAAAAATTGAATTCCATCACTGTGATGTTCCCAGACTAAAGTACTACCTATCAGTCTGTCCACCAAACACTTCACAAGTTTTTCTATTGTCCTTGAAAGTTTTTGTCCCCTGTATTTGGAACTGACTCCCTCCCACCTTTGTTGGAAGTCTTTATTGATATATTTAATGTAATATATATTGCATAATTCCCAATGACTCTAAGTGTCTTAACACTAAAAAAAATCCAATTTTCTTACTGACTCCAAGTATTTCTAAGGATCAATCCTATCTGTTTGTTCTTACATCTTCTAGTTGTAGGTCAATGGAATTAGATTCTTAGCATCCATTACGTTATTTAGGCAATATTTAGAGCCTTGGTAGTACAGGGGTTTAAGGCACCCTGTTATTAAGCTGGTTATTAAGACCAGCTGCCTGCAATTACTGCAGGGTTCGAATCTCGCCAAGGCTCAAGGTTGACTCAGCCTTCCATCCTTTCTAAGGTAGGTAAATTGAGGACCCAGTTGTGGGGGCAATAAGCTGACTTTGTATAAATATACAAAAGGATGAAGGCTATTGCTGAGCACATTGTAAGCCGCCCTGAGTCTTCAGAGAAGGGCGGCATATAAATCAAATTAAAAAAAAAAATATTTGCCCCAGATTTTTAACCTCATGACATTGAAATATTTCTGAATAATCCAATAATTTTAGTACAGCTACCTTGTTTCCCTGAAAATAAGATCCTGTCTTATATTTTTTGAACCCCCGAAACAAGCTCTTGGCCTTATTTTTGAGGAGGTTTTATTATTTTGGGACATGTAGAGCAAGACGGGGCTCCTCTTGCCGTCTTACCTGATTTCCAGCTCTGCCTCCCTAACCCTAACCAGAGGAAATGGCAGGGACAGGCTGCACATGCAGTTAAATATTTTCAGGGAGGTCTTATTTTCGGGGAGGACTTATTTTCGGGGGGGGCTTATTTTAGTGCATGTGCTTAAAAGCCTGATTGGGCTTATTATCCAGGGAGGACTTATTTTCAGGTAAACAGGATAATTAGAATTGTTATAAATAAAAAGTGTTATATATTACATATTTATTCTGAAAGCAGAACATCTTTTGCCTTGAAAATGGAAGAAGGGGAATCTTGATTTATAATGGGCATAATGTTCACATATTTACAGATACAGTTATCAACCTAATTATCGTGTAATTATCAGCATCACATATAATAAAAATTGTTTTTAAGGGAAGTTTTCTTTCTTTCAGACTTGTAAAAGTCAGAGTGATTGCAATAATAGCTGCAAAAATCTGAATCGTAATGAGATGGCAGAAACAGTTGGAGTATTCTATATCTCTCTGCTGACATCTAAAGGTTTTTTGTATTTTGGTGGTTCATTTATCATAGCTCCACTATTTCAAGGCATGGGTTGTTAAATTTTGCATAGATTTTTCCTGACATACATAGAGTATATCTCAGATAGGAACGGTTGTGGCTAGTATTTCATGGCATTAAAACTTCAACTAAAATGGCTTCTAAAACCACAAATGATTGTTGTGCACTGTTGCACGCTAAATGCCGATCTTTTCCTTGATAAGGAATTCCAAGAGCTTGAGTGACTTACATTATTTTTGCTAATACTCTGATTTTTTTTCTAAAAAAAAAAATCATATTATGTACAGATGTTTGAACTGGATTTCAATTTTTCTCTTACAATGAACTAAGGCTAGTGCTACAGTTGCAAAGTAACTAAGTGTATGTGCATGTGCGTGTGTGTGTGTCTGTGTCTCTGTGTGTGTGTAGAGAGAGAGAATCTGTTGTGCAAATATTCCTTTAAAATAATTTTGATATGCAGGCATCAGTAGGCAAAGCTGCCCTAGATAAAACTTTTGCCTACTGAGTTAAATTCATCTCCTTTGGTAGACAATGAAAATTTAATGGCTTCACCTTTCCTTTATTATCCCATTAAATGTAAATACTAGCCCAGCTCCCTAAATCATAATATGTTGTCTCCCTTTTACAGCCAAATTTCATTTCTTTACTAGCTATTTATAGAAAATCCACAAACTCCGTTATTCAGATTAAATGTTATCACGTAATCTATGAATATCCAATAATATCATTTTCTGAAATTTCCGCATGCATTCTTTGAAATTCAGTTCCGCAGAGTTAATTAAGAAAGCCATTTATCGTTTAATTAATGAGTAGCTGCATTAAGATCTGTGTGACAGTTCCTGCTCAGCTATCAGAACATCCTGTCTTCGCAAGGGCAATTTACAAATAAAAAAAATCAATAAAATGTGCTTAACAAAGTATATAATTAAAACATTGACCCAAGCAAAAAAAAAAAAAAAAAAAATAGGTAACGCTCATAACGGATACTATACTTGGGGTGCAAAAAATCTGGATGTCAGCAAAAAAAAAGTACAGAAAATACTTCATTGCTATCATCCCAGATGTGACACATCTAACCTTGTTAGGAAAAAATATTCTAACTTCATTCACATGCCCATCATGTACTTATGTAAGTAAGTCAAAATTGGAACTACTGTTTTTGTGACTAAATGAAGAGAAGAAATCGGAAATACTGGAAAAGCCCAACTAAAGAGATTATTTTGAAGACTGATACATGGTTTTCATGGAGTCTGTTCAATATAGTCCTGTGTAGCTAATGATGGCATGGAGACAAATGGATAGATGGAAATAAAAAAGATGATTAAAGCCTCATTTCCAGTCCTCCATCCTATGCTCATTTCAAAGTAATGAATAAAGTTTAATGTATTTCTATTCTAGTAGATTGTGCCATTGCACTTTTATTTTTATTAGTATAATAAACAGTGATGTTCTATGTCCACTATAGAAATTTGCTGTCAAGAACTAAGGTCCTGAGGCTTTACTTTTGAAAACAGCAATTCAAAGATGTTTGTAGTTAAGGGTCTTGGAATATTTATTAAGACTACAAGTAGGGAATTGTGGAGCCTCTGATAAGAAGTCTTTAAAAAGTAGGAAGAAATTGGAATCCTCAATGAATGAATGAATGCAGAGAGTTTTCTGTAATTCCTGCATACCGTAAATCAACATTAAATTATTTGAAATGTAATTTCCTCAAGAAACCTGCTTCAAGTGGTCCAGTGAAAAGATGCCTTTGGATTTTAAGCCTATGAAATGGACCAATTTCTGTAAAGATATTTTTGACAAAATCATAAAAGATGGAAATTCATTTTTCTCTAGGTTTTCTAAATTCTAATCCATGCCTTTTTAAGAGCAGAAGAGATTACCGCCAACAGACTGTAGGGATTCTGCTTTGGAATCCAGATATTTCTTTGTATAAATGACTAGAATAATGATATTTAAAGCTAAACATTCATAAATGTAGATAATGCCGAAATAAAGCAGAAGGCTGAAATCTGAGAATGGAAATTTGAGGGCACAGGGGAAATTAGCATAAGGCAGTTTTCGGCGTCAGCCATATGTCTCTATGATTTGTTTAAAAATCACAGGTTAGGCTAAAACAGTACATTGCAATCACGACAAATCATTAACATTCCATGAATCAGTAAGAATTTTGCAAGTGGAGAGAAAAAGGGTTAGATGAGGTCTACCATAAATGTTCTGTCAGGGCCATTGTGTTCAATTTATTTATGGTGATGACAGAAAATGGGCACAGCAATTGCATCATTGTGGTTTTTCAAGACAGTTTTGGTTGCCACAATATATAAAAAAAAGATGCTGAGACCATAGAAAGAATGCAGAGAAGGGCAACAAAAATTATTATGGGATTGAAAGCTAAAACATACAGTATGAAAAACGGTTGCAAGAATTGGGTACGTCTAGTTTAATGAAAAGACTAGGTGTACAATCTAGGCACATATATTGTGGAAAGTTTTTATTGTGTTTATTTGCATTTAAGCCTAATATTCTGTGTTTAGTATTTGTTCTCTCAGAAACTGTGTATTTTGTTTTTTTTTCCTTCTCTCTTTTCTCTCTCTCTCTCTCTCTCTCTCGATCTTCCTTCCTCCCTGCCTCTCTCCTCTGTCTGAATTTATTTTTTAATAAAGTTTGATTTTATGCATCTCTTGTGAAATGGATATAACTTTCACTAGAGGGCAAAGAGCTGATATTATTTCATTTTTTTTTTATTTGCCATATAATGACACATGGTGTAGGAGCCCAATCTCTCATACACAATAAGCTTATTGAGAACGACTTACTGTGACTGTCACTAGAACATTGGTGATGGTAGTAAGAACTGCCAAGCTGCATACCAAGAACCAACTAGGGTACATAGACCCAAAGATCTTTGGCAAGAAGGTATTTTGAGGCCTCCAAATTTTTAATTTATATGTACAGGTCTGCCACTCTACTGCCAATTTTTAATTGCTTCAGAAAGCATTATAAAAACATAAGAGTTCTAAAGTAATGAACATTTTCCTTGGACAGTTTCTTGAATTCCAAATTATTTAAGGATTAATTATTTTGTTGTTATTCATGATTTTTTTTATAAGCACTGAATACTTATCCAAATATTTTTATAGAAATGTCTAGTACCCAATCTGCTCATAATGTGTTCATCAAAACATTTTGTGTTTGAATTTTTAAACAGAATAATGAATGCCATAGGACAGTGATGGCTAACCTTTTTGCCATTGCGTGCCAGGAGCGGGCGGGAGCATGGAGGGGTTGCGCGCATGCGTGCCCACCCCTGTAATTCTATGCGCCCCACCCCGCACATGCGCATGCGACCCCACACTCTCCCCTTGCTCCTGGTACATGATGGCCTGGTGGACCCGTTTTTCTCTCTCCCCAGGCTCTAGAGCCTTTCTAGGAGTCTGGGGAGGGCGAAAACGCCTTTCCCAGCCCCCCAGAGGCCTCCGGTGGCCGGAAACGGCCCATTTGCCAACTTCTGGTGGGCCCAGAAGGCCCGAAAATCAGCTGGTTGGCACACACATGCACGCTGGAGCTGAGCTCACATGCCCACCGATATGGCTACATGTGCCACCTGTGCCATAGGTTCGCTATCACGGCCATAGGATGTTGTTCATTATTGGCCATCAATACTACTATAGATTCTGTTTTGATGGATAATGTTACTATACTCCTATTGAAACATGTAGCAAGCAAATAACAAGCAGGTAACTACAATTCTTTAAACCTCACAATGATGCATTTGAAACACACAGTTTGAAGGTAATTTACCACACCCTTAACTTTCCACATGAAGCCAGTGTAACATTCTGATGCTTTTTTACAAAACTATTTTTGACTTGCTTTTTTCAGCAAATTATTTTTACCTTTATAAAAGCTGTCCAAAATATACAGAAATCCAGTTAACAGACTTTCAAAGACATTATTGTTATTGTTATTATTAATCATCGCACAGTCATCCAGATGTTCAGACTGTATGGCACTTTTGTCTACCTATCGAGTCCTTTCAAAAGATCTGGGATAGGCAAATCTGGAAGTTTGATGGTGTTACAGATATCGTCGCAGGATGGAAGCTGTTCCAAGTAAAGCCACCTTCTGCAATTGACTGATGGCAAATTTGTCAATGCCTATGGTGGTCCAGTTGTTTTGGGATTGCACCCAAGGCGCCTATTACTATTACTACCCTTGCTTGCCTTTGCCATAGTCATTCTATTTCTATTTGTTGGTCTTTGTATTTTGTTATCTTCTCCAGTTCTTTCTCTTCAGTTCTGCAGTCTCCAGCAGAATCATCATCATCATCATCATCATCATCATCATCATCATCATCATTATTAAAATATTTTAAAAGACATTAAAAATGACAAGAAGCAATACAAATTATAAAGAATTCAACTTTAAAGTAGACAGTTGATAGTCACCTGCGTAGTATAGTTTAAAAAGTAGCATGCAATTTTGATAATTAATTCCTTCAATCATTCTCACCTCATCAACTTCAGTATCTTTTCCAACTTTGAGAGCAATCCTTTTGGAATTTCTTATCAAAATGCTCTTAATGGTAGCAAAGACAAATTATCCTATGGTTTTATGTATAGAATTCTATTTTCCACTACAAAGTCTCTTAAACAACCTAACCCCTATTTTTCCTATAAAACAACATTTCCAACTATGTCATGCAGATTAAATGTATTGTCTCTAACATGAGAGAAGAGTGAATAGCCTAAAGAAAAAGTAGTTCATACTTAGTTCAGATTTGTAGGCATATAGCTTTCACTTAACAATTTACATTGTTCTTTCCCAGTAATTCATAACAATGCTTTGATGAGGATTGCAATAAATTCTTCTCCTAAACAAAACCATATTTTATGGCTTCCTTATGATAGAACTAGAGCATAAACCATCTAAATTGACCAAAAGTATTTTCAAATTCTGGGCTATCAGATGTTTCTGAAGTGTATTGAATGGAACTTCCCCCCCCAAAACGCCTGTATTGGACAATATTCAGGTGAAACAAGTGTCTCTTTTATTACTTTAGTGAAAATAAAGTATATCTGAGAACATTTTTTATCAATCTACAAGATAAAAATAAATACCACATTTTAGGGAGAGTCTTGTAACTCAGTATTTAGATACTCTTCAGATTTTTTTTTTTTTTTTAGCAATCCAAAGATCATAAAAAATGAGCTACCGAAAACAGCTCGTGGCTGTGCTGCTGCAATCTAAACAGAGGTGGGTTTCAAAAATTTTAGCAAGGGTTCTCTGCCCGGCTGCTGGGTGGGCGTGGCCATGGTGGGAGTGACTTAGTTGACCTCCTGCACCACAGTGGGGGGGGACAGCCTCCCCAGGCTCCAGAGGCCCTATGGAGGCCAGAAATGGGCCCATTTCTGGCCTTCCCAAACTTCCAGTAGACCCATTTTTCATCCTCCCTGAGCCTCCATGTGTGCCCTGCACTTACCTGTATCCAAAACGGGCCTCGTGGGGACTCCTGGGAGGGGAGGGCGGGGCCAGCCAGGAGTGGGATTTGGGGGCACAGAATCTTAGCTAGAGGTTTTCCTGAATCCCTGTGAACCCCCAGCAGCCCACCCCTGAAGCTAAGGATTTGTAGTTCAATACATTGGAGGACACCATGATGGTAAAGGGTACATTATCAGAAATAAGTCCTGATTCACAGAAGAGCCTGATTTGCTTAATTGTACAAACTCAACCAATTGTGATGTATTTAGTGAATTTTTATTAAAGAAGCCCTAGTTAATGTCTGAATCTAGCTGTGAGGTTCAGCATGCTACCGTAGCCACTGCTACAACAAAATAAACCTCAGAAAAGGTTTATTGGAAGGAAGTATCTGGTAGTTCCATGCAGAGTTCAGATAATTAGTTGGCCATGAAGTTTAGCCATCCATAAAAATGCACAGAGAAGCAGTATAAATATATTTTTGCTAAATGGCCTGGGAATTCACAACTAATGATAAGCTGATGAATAATTTGTTCTCAGTTCATCAGATCTAGTTCATATTTCCCTTTTCTCTGCTTGTTCTGATGAAAAAGGCGGGGTGGGTAGAGACAGGACATTATTAAGACTTGCTGCACCCCAGAGAATCAGGGAAGGGGCTCTTGAGATATTTACACAAATCTCTTTTCACCAAAAAGCTTATTAAAAGTCAGTTTTGAGAAACTGATGACAGGCATCTCCGCTTTGATTTTGTTAAGAGCATGTTCAATCCAGCCCAGCTTTTTCAATGGCATGTGTAAACCTCAGGTTAAACCATCTGTTTTCCTGTTTAACTAACCAAATGACGTCATATGTCACAAGAGGCCACGATCCTAACCCTTTCAGGATAAAGGGCTATCTCCTTCTTGATTGGAATTACCCTGTTCAAAAGGCAGGAAAATGGTTTCCTGTGGGTTTGCCCTTGACTCCGTAAAGCTGATTGCTAAGAAAACTTGGCAGGCAGATTCTGTGATTATAACTGACAAATGAATCCATCAATTGCACTGGGACAAGAGGTCAGGCAGGGACAGCATGAAGGAATAAAATGCAGTCCTTCATTTAAGGGGATTAACATGTCAAATAGGAATTGGAATGATGTAACTTTTTTTCCCCAGGTTTCAGCATACAATAACCAATAGGGAACCCTTATGCAAAATATCAGATTTTCCCCCACAAACACATTGAGCCAAAGATCCCGTAGTGAGTGATGGACCCTGTTCAGGGGTGGGCTTCAAAAATTTTAGCAAGGGGTTCTCTGCCCAGTTGCTGGCAGAAGGGGGGGGGGCATTTTTGCCCTCCCCAGGTTCCAGAGGCTTTCTTTGAGCCTCCGGGAGGGTGAAAACGGCCTCCCCAGGCTCCGGAGGCCCTCTGGAGGCCAGAAACGGGCCTGAACTTCTGGTAGGCCTGTTTTTCGCCCTCCCCGAGCCTCTGTACGTGCCCTGCACTTACCTGCATCCAAAATGGGCCACGTGGGGACTCCTGGGAGGGGCGGGATGGGAGTGGCCAGCCAGGATTGGGATTTGGGGGTTCTCTGAACTACACAGAATCTTAGCTAGATGTTCTCCCAAACTGCTGTAAACCCCCAGCAGCCCATCCATGCACCTCCATCATTTTCCTTTCCAAACCACCCTCATCTTCAATCCTCTTTTCACTCCTTTGGCGTCACCTTCTATGAATCCCAAACCCTTTAGCATAGCTCTGATGTTCTCAGCCCATTCAGCCAATCTTTGCTCCAACTAAGCTACTCAGCTCAGCTCTGAAAACACCAGACAACTAATTCTACCCAGAGCCCCCAGTGCTCTATAAAACAAAGAGAATTCCCTCCGAAAGCTTCTGCTCACTACACTATAGGTAGTCCTTGGCTTACAACAGTTCATTTAGTGACTGAATGGGGAGAAACAGGCTCCGACTCAACCCTTCCAAGACCGAGTGGCTGTGGCTGCCGGCGTCCTGATATAGCCAGCTGGTGCCATCGCTGGCTATTGGGGGCGAGTCACTGGCCCCCACGGAGAGGGCTCGCAACTTGGGCATCCTCCTGGATGCACGGCTGTCTTTAGAAGAGCATATGATGGCCGTGACCAGGGTGGCTTTTTATCAGGTTCGCCTGATTCGCCAGTTGCGTCCCTTTCTGGATCGGGACTCCTTATGGACGGTCACTCAGGCACTCGTCACCACCCACCTCCCACCTCCTTACCTTTTGCAACCTTCTGACAAGCAAAGTCAATGGGGAAGCCAGGTTCAGTTAACAACTGTGGCAAGAAGGGTCATAAAATGGGGCAAAATTCATTTAACAGCTTTTCTAATAAAGCATTTTATCCCAGTCAATCTTCATTGCTTAAGCAAACAAGCAAAGTTGCATTCGTCAGTTTTCCCCTAAGGTAGGCTTAGTGAAATAGACTGGCTAATTCATAAGCAGTTTATTCAACGAGAAACAAACTCTCACAGAGAAAGCAGTAGGTGGAATGCCAGAATTCATCTGTTACTGAACTGCAGAAGGAAAAATACAGCTGAATTTGAGAAATTGGTTATATCAGTGATAGCTTGCCATTGCTGGATTGTGTTATCATGCTTGATCCTGGTAGTTAGTGTAGATCAAGATCAAAGCAGCTGTTCTGAAGTTGCACTAGGGCAGGACTGTTAAATTCTCGGCCCGCGGGCCGGATGCATCATGCATTGGCCACACCCATGCCTGGTTTAGCAAGGGGGGGGGGGAAGTCCCGATGCATCACATGATGCTGCTGTGACAACATGAGTTCGACACCCCTGCATTAGGGCAACTATAAAGTAACAGAGCGAATGGCTAATGTTATACATAAATACTTCTATGTTTGCTCAACTTTTAACTAATCTGGAAGTTCCCATCTTATGGTTTATGAGCTGAGGTGGCGCAGTGGTTAGAATCCAGTACTGCAGGATACTTCAGCTGACTGCTAGCTGCAGTTCAACAGTTCAAATCTCACCAGGCTCAAGGTTGACTCAGCCTTCCATCCTTCCGAGGTGGGTAAAACGAGGACCCAGATTGTTGGGGGCAATACACTGATTCTGTAAACCGCTTAGAGAGGGCTGTAGAAGCACTATGAAGCGGTATATAAATCTAAGTGCTATTGTTATTGCTATGATACACATACATAATAAAGTATCCATAAGGCCATGGCTACATACAGTGGGAATGTTGGAATAGAAATTTCCACATATCTTAGGGTTTCATTTTGGGAAAATGAAATGGTTTTCTAGGATATAGAATGATATTATAGTATAATATGTAACAGAATAACAAGGGAAGGGATCTTGGAGGTCTTCTAGTCCAACCTCCGGCTCAAGTCGGAAACACTATAACATTTCAATCAAATGGTTGTCCAGTCTCTTCTTAGAAACCTCTGGTGGTCATTTGCATCCTTTTAGAGGGTTGTTGAAGCACTTGGAGGTTTATTTGTGTCTTCAGGGTCACTTGAGTAGTGTTCCTGGTTACTGCAGTCTGCAGTTTTTTCCTCTGAAAATCCATTCCTACTCCAATCAAAGGGTGTTCATCCCAAATTGTATAGCTAAAAGTCTGTAGAGATTTTCAATCATCCAGGTCATGGTTCAGGAGTGAAATCCAGCAGGTTCTAACAGGTTCAGGAGAACCGGTAGCAGAAATTTTGAGTAGTTCGGAGAACCAGCAAATACCACCTCTGGCTGGCCCCAGAGTGGGGTGGGGATGGAGATTTTGCAATATCCTTCCCCAGGAGTGGGGAGGGAATGAGGATTTTGCAGTATCCTTTCCCTGGAGTGGGGTGGGAATGGAGATTTTGCAGTATCCTTCTTGGCGATGCCCACCAAGCACACCCACCAAGCTAGAACCAGTAGTAAAAAAAAATAGTAAAAAAATTTAGATTTCACCACTGTCATCATTGTCCCAAGTGCTTCAATGACTCTCTAAAAGGATGCAAATGACCAGCTGTCTGCAAGGAATATAAATCCTTCCATTCCCCACTATCCTGTCAGAACTGAAGAAGCTTCTTGGATGAGAAGCGAAACGTCTTCAAAAGGAAAAACAAGAATGTCCAGTTGTCTTCTGAAAAAGCACCTTTGGATTACTGGTGATTATCCATGAAACCTATACAGTAGGGAGATCAGAATGCCAGGGCCTGCCTCCTCCTGTTCTTCCTGCCTTCACTTTCAGAGTTAATAGGGAGGCACTTCTCTGCATCCCAGCAAGAGCTGATGCCAGACTGGTTGAGATAAATGAGAGGCTTTTCTGCACCGCAGTTTTGAACGTCCCACATAAGTTACTTTATGTTGTCTGGTTGAGCATCCATCCTGCCCTTCAGATGGGTTGTTAATTACCTTGCTGTTTTTCTAATTCACCCTCCTATTTGTGGTTTTCTTTCAAAGTGTGGTGTGCTATTTATCTTCATTGCTTGTTTTTTTTTTTTAATTTGATGGATTATTTTATACGCTGGGAGCACCTTGAGCATTCAACTTTTTTGTACAAGGGAGGAATATATATTTTGTTAAATAAATATTGAATTAAGTTATGATACAACGGGGAGGACTTGCAAATGGTTGGCTCTACTTTGTTTTCTAGGAAACTTTCAAAGCTTGCAATTGTGGTTAGCTTTGGTTGGCACAGATTTTTGCAAGTCTGTGCTGTCCTCAAAATTGAAAGCAAAAAAAAAAAGGTTTTCATGGTGTAAAGGAAAAAGCCACCCTTTCCTTCTCTTTTGCTTTTCCAGCAAACTCAACTTTTGAAATAAGCTAATTCTTATATTATTACTATTACTACCACCACTACTAGGCTTCATATTGTTCTTGTTCCTGAATCAGCTCAGAATTGTGCATAAGAAAGAATAAAAACTATCTACCAAAATACCAATGAATACATGAGACAATAAAAAAACCATACAAAATCAGGAATTAAAACAGTTGATTTTTTTTTTAAAGGCTAAAACGGTATCTCTCAAATTATGGGCTTTGAGTCACTGAAGTTAATTCAAGGAGTCTGCAGTTCAGCTTGGAGTACCAAAGGATGCAATCTACTCAGATGGCTTTTCCTTTGGCACAAAAGCTTACCAAAAAGGCATTTCATTGCCAGAGATGTCTGCAGGGTGTGGTCAAAAAGTCAAGAAGACAAGCACAACAGTGGGATCAAATCTCTGCCACGTTTTTTTTTATGTGCATTGCAGCCTATAGCCGGATATGAGATGGGGAATAGGGAAATATTGACCTAGTCTAGAAGGGAGGTTCTAGACAGGAAGGAACAACTCCAGCCTGTTTTGATTGGCTTTTCTTTTATTCTGTCCAGTTCTCCTCTTTCTGGCTTTCCAATCATGCACCTATTGAGTTGGTATACTCAATAGGTACATGATTTTCCTTGCCATTGCATACACTCTGCCTTGGGCATGGCATTAAAGGTAAATATTCTCATATAGTCAAGGCTATGGTTTTCTCAGTTGCAATGTATGGCTGTGAAAGTTGGACCATAAGAAAGGCTGAGCGCCAAAGAATTGAGGCCTTTGAACTATGGTGCTGGAGAAGACACTTGTGAGTCCCTTGGACTGCAAGGTGATCAGTCCTAGAGGAGATCAACCCTGACTGCTCTTTAGAAGGCCAGATCCTGAAGATGAAACTCAAATACTTTGGCCACCTAATGAGAAGGAAGGACTCACTGGAGAAAAGCCTAATGCTGGGAAAGATTGAGGGCAAAAGAAGGACGGGACGGCAGAGAATGAGGTAGCTGGATGGAGTCACTGAAGCAGTAGGCGTGAGCTTAAATGGACTCCAGAGGATGATAGAGGACAGGAAGGCCTGGAGGAAGGTTGTCCATGGGGTCATGATGGGTCGGATACAACTTCACAACTAACAACAAAAACAAAATAATCAGCATTACTCCTCTCTTCTCCTCTCTCCTTCCCTCTCCTCTCCTCTCCTGCCCTGCTCTGCCTTCCCCTCCTCCCTCCCCCCGCAGCTAACCAGGTATCTCATAAGGATTACCTGCACTTTTTACCTGCTGTGGCACCTTCTTAATATTGTTCCTTCTTCCGTTGTTCGTATTCCTGAATCAGCTCAAAATCATTCATGAGAAAGAATTAAAATAAGCTACAAAAATATATGTGAATACATGAGACAATAAAAACCACACAAAATCAGGAATTAAAGCAGTTGATTTTGGATTTTTTAAAAGGCTTTCTTTTAGTACCTTCTTAAAATGTTCCTTCTTCCATTGATGTTGATGCCTTCAGTTTGAGTGTCCAGATAACCCAGTTTGGCCAGGACAGTCCAGTTTGAGGGAAATATCTGAGATGGAGTATATTTCCAGGTGCAATTCAAAGTGCTGGTAGTTTACTTTAAAATCCTTCATAGCTTGGGGCTGGGCTGCTTATGGGACTGCCTCTCCCAAATTGTTTCCAACTATCCCACCCAATCTGGAAGAAGGGGAATGCTATGGGTGCATCAGCTAAGAAGTGTTGACTGGTATGGCACAAAAGGAGAACCTTTTCTGCCTTGGGGCATATTCTTTGGAACATCTGAGATTAGATTGGCCCCCTCTGTCAGCCTTTTGCAAGACCCTGAAAACTTGGTGTTGTACATGGCTTGGAGCTCCAAAAATATTATAAAGTCCTCTGGGTCTTTGCATTTAATTTGTTTTTATTGGAAGCCACCCAGAGTCACATACCATATTTTTCAGAGTATAAGACATACTTTTTTCTCTCCTAAAAGAGGGTGAAAATTTGGGTGCGTCTTATACACCAAATGTAGCCTCGCCTACCCGCTGGCCCCCACCCTTTGGCCTCTGCCTCCCAGCAATTTGCTTCCTTGCAGCAAACAGCAAATAACCCATTTCAGCTTTAGCAAAGCCTGATTAGCACAAGCAGCTGATTGTCAGTTGGATCGGCCTCCCGACCATCAGCTGTTTCAGGCTGCAGGGATTGCCATTGCCTATTGCCGCATGCCCCATTTGCTGCAGAAGGTAAATTGCTGGGAGGCAGAGGCAGATTTTTTTTTTCTTGTGCTAATCAGGCTGTGCTGAAAATGAAACTGAAACAGGCTGTTTGCTGTTTGCTGCAAGGAGGCAAATTGCTGGGAGGCAGAGGCAAAGGCAGATTTTTTTCTTGTTTTCCTCCCCAAAAAAGGTAAGTGCGTATTATAGTCCAGAGAATCTTATACTCTGAAAAATACGGTATATGAGATAGATGGTGATATAGCAAATCAAATAAATTTAATTCAGATCAACCAATCAATCAATACACTGGGCAGATTCTCCATCAGCAAATTTGGGAGACTTTCAAACTTTTTAAGACTTTTTTTTTAATCAACCGCTTTAATTCCTGATTTAATGCCCTTTTAATTGTCTCATTAATTAATGTAGTAGTTATTTTTAATGAGTGTTGTTATTCTTCTTTAGATAGTTCTGAGCTGCCAACTGGCTGGCCTGGCATTGGTGAGACCGTGGGGCAGCTATTGGGAAAGCTTTCCTTTTCATCATGCCCTCTTATTTTCTTATCTTCATCACAAACACAGACTTCGCTTGCAGAGTCTCCAGAAAGTCACACTCACCAAATATCCAAACAGCTGTTGCCTTCTTTCCCTTGATTGTTGCATAGGGAACTTTCGGCCCAAATATCTCTTTACTGCTCCCATTGTTCATCTCTTCATGAAAAATTCAATGAGTTTTTAAATACAATTCAAGCAGAGGTGGTATTCAGCTGGTTTGGACTGGTTTGCCCGAACCGGTAGCAGAAATCACGGGCGCCCCGGTTCTATGCCATCCTATTTAGGCACGTTTTTGAGGCTGGGTGCATGTACGGAAGGCACGCATGTGAGCAAAGCGCATGTGCAGAAGGCTGGGCAAATGCGCAAAAGGTAGACACGGGCACGAACCAGGCACACGCATGTATGAAGTGAGTGTGTGTGCGCGGCGAACCAGTAATAACATAATGTGAAACCCACCACTGAATTCAAGGCAGAGCATCTTTAACAGAGGTTCTCAGTTGATTTGCTAAGTAGACAATGTGACACAAAGTCCAGGGATTGGTGGTAACTCAGCACAGATCACATGCACCTGGCTTTCAGATTGAAAGAACTGCTGGTGTCTTGTAAACAACATTGCCTTCTCTCTATCTCAGGAAAAAGCAAGAAGGATAAAGAACTCGTGGGACAGGAGAATGCAGTGGTAGGATGGAACATGTCCAGGATGGAGAGGTCTGCATTCTTACCATGGCATTGATCTCTGTGTTCTTCATACCGATGGCTATGGGCTGGCTTCATGCCAGAGACCCCTGAATATATGTAATACTCTCTTTTGTTGAATGCTAATATGATGAATAAAATACAAATTCATTTAAAACATTTCTGAATTCATAGTGGCTTTTAATCATGATGTTTTATTTTAGCCAACACATACTGAAAGTACAGCTAGCTCCAATTTTTTTAGCATTCAGTTTTCCCCTGGCGTTTTAAGAATAAATTAAATCTAAGATTAATTAAATTTTAAATTTGTTTGCTGGTTCTATAGTTTTTGTTCATTTAAATATACTACCCACATTAAGCCCTCAGATCCCTTTTAGTGGTGGGCTAGCACAGAAAAATTAAGACTTGAGGTCAAAATGTCCTGGGAAAAGCAAACAAAGTTGCAACCTATTTAGCCACCAAAGGGTGAAGGCGAGATAGGCACAAAGCATCGGTCTGATTTCAGACTGTAGTAGTAATTTGCTCCAACCGTTGGTAAGAATTAAATTAGGGTTTAATTTGGGCATTATGTTTTAAGAAAGTTGGTTCAAGGGTAAGATTAAAAGGCAAAAAGGGTTTTTTAAAAAGGTTTTAAAAAAGAGCACCTGTTTTAGAAAAGAGTAAAATAAGTGATGGCTGTTCCCTTAAAAATTCATAAGAGGTTTCCAGTCCCAATGGATCTAAATATTGTCCTTTTTTAAATTTGTTGTTATTAGTTGCGAAGTCGTGTCTGACCCATCCAGGCCTTCCTGTCCTCTATCATCCTCTGGAGTCCATTTAAGCTCATGCCTAATGTTTTGGTGACTTCATCCAGCCACCTCATACTCTGTCATCCCCTTCTTCTTTTCCCCTCAGTCTTTCCCAGCATTAGGCTCTTCTCCAGTGAGTCCTTCCTTCTCATTAGGTCGCCAAAGTATTTGAGTTTCATCTTCAGGATCTGGCCTTCTAAAGAGCAATCAGGGTTGATCTCCTCTAGGACTGACCAGTTTGATCGCCTTGCAGTCCAAGGGACTCGCAGGAGTCTTCTCCAGCACCAGAGTTCAAAGGCCTCAATTCTTTGGCGCTCAGCCTTTCTTATGGTCCAACTTTCACAGCCATACATTGCAACTGGGAAAACCATAGCCTTGACTATACGCACTTTTGTTGGCAGGGTGATGTCTCTGCTTTTTAGAATGCTTTCTTTAATTAAAGACATCAATTTGTCCATCTCGGCAAATTCTGTCAATTTCACTACTCGTTCCTGATTGGTGGGTAATGTTGAGCTTTCCATCTTTGTGCATATAATCACCGCAGTAATTATATATAGAAATCATTTTGATTATCCAAGAAACAAATTAAATCAGGCCTTCCTCCTTTGATGAGGTCTGTGAAAGAAGACAAGTAAATAAATCTTGCTTTATAGCAATATAAAATTTTATTAACCATGTTAACATTGAATAAGACCCAATTGGCTAAAGTCATCTATGGTGCATAAACTGTGATGCACAAGTCACCATATCTATAAATAAATACATAAATAAATAAATAACTTTATTGTCATTATACATGTATACACAGTATACCCATACAATGAAATCCACTTAACACCCAAAGACCAGGTCCAACACACATAACAATCCCCAAACACACTCCCACCCACCACAATTTCCCACCCCTAAGCTACCCAAACTTCCACACAACAGACCAAGTAATGCTGTCCAACAGCTCACTGATGGTGGCCCTTTAGTTCATTGTTGAGTGCAATTATAGCTCTGGGATAAAAACTATTCAGAAAACGTATGGTACGAGTTTTAATTGTTCTGTATCTTCTGCCAGAAGGCAACAGTCGAAAAAGATTGTAAGCAGGATGGGAAGAGTCTCTGAGAATGTTATGCAACTTTCTCAAACAGCGAGATACGAAGATGTCGTCCAGGGCTGGTAGCTGGAGTCCGATGATATTATGGTTAGTTTTAATGATTCTCTGTAAAGCTTTTTTGTCCTCTACAGAGCTGATCCCATACCATGCAACAATGCCATATGTCAGGACACTCTCAATGATCCTGTGATAAGAGGACAGAAGTAGATGCTGAGATAGATTTATCTTCCTGAGCATTCTGCTTACAGAGTGAGTTAAACCCATATCAAACTAAATGAAAGAATGTGCTGATTATCACAGGGTTTGGTTGAAGATCTAGTACTCTCTAGATCAACTCCCAGACCTAAAAAGTATTCACACATTCTAGTGAGAGAGAAATTACCTGAGGATGGGCTCCAGCATGAGTTCAAAAGCTCAGAAGACTAGACCTCTGGTCCTGGTGACTGACCCAGATTGCATCCTAAAAGTTATTATTGCCTGGAGTTTGACACCACCAGTATCATTAGGATATTGCTCACCCAATTGATCAACAGTATCTTCTTAGAAAATTTCAATGTACAGTTAGGAGAGGTTCAGGATTTCATACCTTCTGTGATAACTAAGGGTCCATCTCAGCTAAAATCTTGCACCATACATAAAAGAGTTAGATTTAATATTCTATTCTGGTGGAGCTGGAGATCAGAAGGTGGAGGACTCCCATCTGACTTAAGTGTCACAAATATATCACTCTATCAGTGTTTTAGGCTTGACAGATAATATACACTAAAGCTCTACCCATTTGGAGTACCAGTTAAACTGGTTTGACTCAACCACCTCATGTGGTGACTAATCCTTCCATGAAGGTGGGATTTGTCCCTCCCTGCCTAGAGGAGGCAGCTATAAGACCTCTTGGAGGGGGGTGGGGAATTATTCACTTGGCCAGGAAATCTCTGCAATTACAGACTCATTCAAATGATATTTATGATCTGTCCCAATTTAACCAAGCTTTCAGCCAAGATATAGTTCTGAAACTAGTTACCTTATTGAATGACTTATGCCAGAAATTGGATAGCAGGTGTGTAGCCTTGCTGGCCTTCCTAAGGGAGTTTCAAGTTTCATCATGCATGGTAGTAGGAACAATGTTTCTAGAAGCCTTTTGTATCTCAAGAAAGATATGAAATCAGTTTATTGATTCAGATCCCCAAGAGTTAATACAGATCCTGATAAGTCAGATGAGAAGTTGTCCGTAATAAAGTGTTTTTCCTTTACATTTTATCTAATAGCCCTAGCAACATAGAGTTTGAGGTAACACATCTGCTGGGCTAACATTTTTTATTTCCCCTAGAAATTAGGAGTTGCCTGTATTTCATAAAAGAGTCTTCCTCCTGTGCTGATTTGAACACCGTTGTTGACAGACTGGCTGACTGTGTAATGGGACATTTGCCAGGGAGTCCAGCTGCTGCTGTCTCAAACAGCAGTGGAAGGGATGTGAGATTCTCATACTTTTGGTGTTATCAAAATAAAATCTAAAACCTTGTCCCAAGCAGGGCAACATTCAAGAAATTAGGATGGGATAATTAAGTACCTCTGATTTATTATAGCTTTGGTGAAGATTAAGATTTGTGGATGATTGAATTATGGTATTTTTTAATTTTTTATTATTGTTGTTGTATGTTATATTTTGATTTTTTTTTAATTGCTTAGATTTGATTGAGTTAAACATAACCATTTGTTATAACCATTTGTCTGAAAGGGTATAGGGTTTCTTGCCTAAGCAAGAGGTTGGACTAGAAGACCTCCAAGGTCCCTTCCAACTCTGTTATTCTATACTTAATATAGTACAGATCTATCTATCTTAATTACCTTTCTTCCTTCTGAGCTTCATGGAAGGATTGAGCCTTGGGGACACTATACTACTTCTTGTCAGTGGTGGGTTGCCTCCAGTTCAGACCGGTTCACAAGAACCGGTAGTAAAACCAGTGGGAGGCTCTGCCCACTGATCCAGACGTCATCATAAGTGATCGGCGCATGCACAGAAGCTTCTGCGCATGCACAGAAGAGCACGTGTGCGAGCGAAGGTAGCGCGCACACGCAGGCAAAATGCAAACTGGTAGTAAAGGTAAGTAGAACCCACCCCTGCTTCTTATGCTGTTCCTTCCTCTCAGGCTGTGTCCAGAAGGGGTGCTGGGAGATGGCCATAGTTGAACTGGTTCTATCTTATCTCCAGTGCTTCTCAAGATGAATGTGAAATTGCTGAGTTAAATTAAGTGATAAAGTTCTTGGAGCTAAGATTCTTTCCAATGTTGTCAGATTTGGTTGTGTTATGACATCTTGGTTACATCTTACATGCATAAATACAATAGTTATCTACTACTGTATAATGCACTCTGGTTTGGGCTAACTTGAAAAATATCCTGAAACTCCTCCAATTTATGCCAAAATTGGAAGGCTGCTAATGGTGGAAAGTATGAGTCTTCTGAAGCCTGCAATGAAAGATCTTAATTGGTTGCCAAGTGTGCATCTGGCAAAATTTAAGATGCTGGTGCTGAAATTTAAAGTCCTGAAACACTTGATGATCAGCACAACTATTTTTTCTCTTACAAACCACATTAGTTGATGTACTCTGTAGAATGAGTTTATTTGATGCTTCCATAGCAAGAAATTATTCCTTCTGGCATATAGGAGAGAGACTTGCACCCTATCAGAGTTGAGTTTTAATTCCATTTAGTGCAGCTGTAAGGAAACAGTTCATGTCCAGTTTTTAATAAATAATTATATTTAGAATTAATTGTATTATTAAATTAGTATTAAATTAAATTGCTTGTTTTAATTTTTTACCTCTCTTGAGTACTCCATAGAATAGAAAAGTAGAGGTATAAATAAGATAAATAAATGACTTACAGTTTTGCAGATGACATAAAATCAATATGGGATAAATGATAATTGATGTCTTAGAAAATGGAGAAAAAACCAACGAGAATGATCTTGACAGGTTGGGGAAAAGAAACTAAAAAATGAAACAGAAAAAGACAAATGCAAAACTCTTTACATATGAAAATTATGCTCAGATATTCAAAGGGAGATGCTAGATTCAGCAAAAATACATATGAAAAGGTTTGAGTTGGGTGTGGCATGTCAATCAAATTTTCATTCATTAACTTTAATAGTTAATTTTAAAAATTACTTTTTGAATTTTTCTATTTTAATTAATTATCATCTTGATTTTTGTGCTGTTTTTTCTTTTGAAGTTTAAGATGCCTAGAATCTGTTAGGCCTTCAGGGATGTTTAATCATCTTGTAATCAGCTGTAACTGACCACAAACTGAATAGAAGTCAATGGTGGGATGTGGCTTTTAAAAAAGGCAAACATAAATTTAAGATGTGTTGAAAGAAACATAGTTTTGAAATCATTGGGTATGTCTAGCTTAATGAAAAGAGGACTAGGAATGACATGATAGCACCTTCCAATATTTGAGGAGCTGCCACAAAGAAGAGGGGGTCGGTCAACCTATTCTCCAAAGTATCTGAAGGCAAAACAAGAAGCAATGGATGGAAATCGATCAAGAAGAGAAGCAACCTAGAACTAAGGAGAAATTTCCTGACAGTTAGAAGAATTAATCCGTGGAATGATTAATTTTTGCCTCCAGAAGTTGTGGGTGCTCCAACACCAGAGGTTTTTAAGAAGAGACAGGACAACCATTTTTTTTTATTTGATTTATATGCCGCCCTTCTCCGGAGACTCAGGGCGGCTTACAATGCGCTAAGCAATAGCCTTCATCCTTTTGTATATTTATACAAAGTCAGCTTATCGCCCCACAACTGGGTCCTCAATTTACCTACCTTAGAAAGGATGGAAGGCTGAGTCAACCTTGAGCCTTGGTGAGATTCGAACCAGCAGTAATTGCAGGCAGCTGGTCTTAATAACCAGCTTAATAACAGGGTGCCTTAGACCACCGTACTACCAAGGCTCTTTGTCTGAAATGGTATAGGGCAGTAATGACTAACGCTTTCTGGACTGAGTGCCCAAAGTGTGTGTGCGCAGACCCCCTCATGGGGCCCCAGCCCCCCGCACATGCGTGGCAGAGACCGATAACCAGCTGGCTGGTGGGAGGCGTGCAGGCATGTGCAGCAGAGCTGAACTGGGGCAATGTCTCATGTGCCCACAGAGAGGGCGCTGCGTGCCACCTCTGGCACACATGCTATAGGTTCGCCATCACAGGTATAGGGTCTCCTGCCTGAGCAGGGGGTTGAACCAGAAGACCTCCAAGGACCCCTCCAACTGTATTATTCTATTATACTTTATATATATTATTCTGTGTTGGTTAGACACCATCTGGCATACTGTCTCCAGTTCTAAGCACCACTATTTCCAAAGGATTTAGATAAAGGGTTTAGAAAAGATGGTGAAAATGCTCAACAACTGGAAAGTTAAGTCCAATATGGAGAGATGAAGGAATTCTTTAACCCTGAGAAAAGAAAACCGACGATGGGTTGTGATAGCATTTTTCAAATGCTAAAGAAATGCCACAGCAAATCTGCTCTGATCATCCCAAAGGGCAAGATATAAAGTAGTGATGTTAAGTTGTAGAAAACTATATTGTAGCAAAATATTAGAACCCTAATTACTTTAGTATCATAAAGTATCAAAAGGCTAAAATAAAATTAAGTTGATTATTTTGCAATCTAATCTTTAAGGGGTCTAACAACAGTTTTTTCAACATGACTGGCTTTATTTCTTATATTTCTGTCTTGCCTTTCATTCAGGTGATCAACTCAGCAGAGGGATCCATGGAGGGAGAAGGAGTAAAAATGGTGGCTGGGGCCATGTAATTGTAGCCCTGTCCTTTTTTTCTATGCACTGTATTCACAGCTGCCATTTTGATAAAAAAATAAATAAATAAAATCTCCTCCTCATAAGTCTCCTGCAAGGGAATGTACAAATCTCTCCCACCTCCATTTTTTCCCCACACTACCGCCATAAGATATGTTGGGTGGAGAGAATGTAGCTGGCTGAAGGTTACCAGTGAGCCTGCCTGGCTGAGGATGGATTAGCAATTGGGTCTCCCAGTCCAATTGTCCTAGTCAAACACCTTAATCATATACAATACCAGTCTAGTTCTCTGAGTGTATTTTTCTCCTATCCCCTAAAACCTGACACTATGACTTGTGACTCAGAGTGACTCATAGTGTCACTTTGAATGACACTATGAAAAGTGAGGTTTCCCATTTTAGTCAATTAATGAGCAGAGACCACAACTAACTAGGGTTTAGTTGTGTTTCTCAACCTTGACCACTCGAAGATGGCTGGACCCATGCTGGCTGGGGAATTTTGGGAACTGAAGCAGTGGTGAGTTGCCCCCGGTTTGGACCGGTTTGCAAGAACCGGTAGTAAAACCGGTGACAGGCTCCGCCCACTAACCCGAATGTCATTATAGACGATCTGCACATGCAGACACGATGCAAACTGGTAGTAAAGGTAAGTAGAACCCACCCCTGAACTGAAGTCCATCCATCTTCGAGTTGCCATGGTGGAGAAACACCGAGCTACAGGTATGATGCTACTCGCTCCTGATTCTTGTTATTTTATATGATTAATCCATAAGAATCTGGAAATAACTTTCTCTCACCACTTATGAGGAATCACTCCCCATAAGGGACTGAAGGATGCTAAAATTTGCAACATGAGCTGATTAAAAAGCCCAAACTATCCACTGTTAACCTCTGGGTTGGCAATTGGATGAGGGGAAAGATTTGGCCTCAAGGCCATTCTTTTTCTTTGTGAAATCTCCCCAAACTCAAAGGCAAACTAAAATTAATAACGAGAACATCATTTACCATGTAAGAAAAAAAAATGAGATGACCTGTTTCAAGAAGACAGATCTCTTTGTGCTACAATCCCAGGAAAACCCCATCTTTCAAACCATACAGGCCCTCCTTTGGAAGGACTTCTCTTTGATCCTGTTCCAGATGTACAAGATGATCCCCCCCCCCAATCTGTCACTTGTGTCTTGAAAACACCAATAAATAAGTGCCAAGCAAGCTGCCAACCAAACAACAAAAGGAGGAACAGTAAGACGATTAAGAGAGAGTGGATGTCAGTCCAACTATAATAAAGCTAGTATCAGTTCAGTCTGCAGTGATTTAAAACAGCTGCCGGCCGGCCATAGTCTGTGGTGGAGCAGGGCCAAATTCTTGGACACTGAGTTATTCTTAGAAATATGCATACAAGCATTGGCAAGCTTTGTTGAAAGCTGCCTGTTGCCAGGACCCTATCAAATTCATGTGCCAATGGATCTTAGAGCTATTGTTCATATTTATGAAAAAGTAATGTGGCTTTGCTTCAAATTGCCCAAAGGTCAAAGAGATGGAATAGCCAACATGCTTCAAATTCGGTTTTATACCATCAAATAATAAAGTTGATTGTGCTGTTGCTTAACAAGACAAAAGGTACCATCTATCATCCATCACCAATTTTATGTTAAAGTAAGCAGAGTAGAACATTTTCTCCAACCCGCTGATGGAAAGTGAACTGGGCAATTTTGTGTTTGAAGTATCTGGACATGTGTGCAACTCCTCAGTGTGATGAATCTCTTCTTAAGGAAGAACCTTCAAACCCTGGGAATTAACAGGGCCCACCCACATAGGCTTTTCAATTTTTTTGGACAGAAAGAGTATAAAAGACTTTCTATTTCAGTTGACCATTTTGTTAAGATTTTTTTCTGAATTCTGGTATGTCATGAATGTCTCATGTGTTCTAATCTGGTTTTGATCCTGGGTTCTTTTCTGTTGCAGTCTCCTTCCTGTCAGGGTTCCAAGTAATACACCCTGTCAACCTTGAAGCTGACCTGACCAAAGCCATTTTGAAGCTTTAGTGTTGCCATTTCCTTGCAGGCTCAGCTACAGGTACAGCTATACAGTCTACTGGTAATAAAATGAATTATACTGAATATGTCCAAAGGATTATCTAGTTAAAAAACATTCCCCACAATAGCCAGGTAGGACCAGGTAGCACTGGCCAACTAATGATACCCCACAGCTGGACTTCAAAGTATGTCTGATATTCATGTGTTTGTCCCCTTTTAAACTGTCCAGGTTGGCAGCTATCATTTTTTTCTCCAACTTAATATGATAGAAGCCTAAAGTCATTTTTCATTATATCTGTCCTGTATTCCTTCCAGTGAACTTCCTTAGTCCCTTTGGGTTCTACTATTATTGGTGATAGTGAAAAATTCCCTGTTTACTCTTCCCACGTCTTGCATGATTCCATATGCTTCATCTTTTTTCTAAACTAAAAAACAAAACAACCCATATATACTTTTTCCACACAAAAAAGATGATTCACTCCTTTTTACGTGTTTTGATAACTTTCTCAGCATTTCAGCATTTCAACAGTCTCCCCCCCTCTCTCTTCTATAATCTGGTGAATATTGGACATATTTTGAAATAATATAACAGATAGGAATATACAGTAAACCTCCAAACAGAGCAGTATCACAGATAATCTAAAGAATGTCCTGTTAGACAATCTATACAAGGCCTAGTGGGGAAATCAGGTTTAGGGCCATTTTTGAGGTATGGTGATCGCAGGTCCTACAAGTCCTAGCTGCTGGCTGCCTATGGTTTAATCCTGACACTCTCTCCTGACAGGCATGACCTAAATAACTTCAGAAATGGTTTGCTTGTTTCCTAAGAAAGAGTAGCTTGACAGGATAACAATTTCTTGGTGAGCTAGTGGTCTCCCCTTCACCAGATGTGTTAGAGACTGTGTCAATCAGGGATGTTTTCTTTGGAATCCTGCACTGAGTTGCAAGTTGGCCTCAATCTGACACATAGTCAAAAAGACCTTGACTATGTGTCAGATTGGTCTAACAAGTGGCAACTTCAAATCTCAACCAACAAATGCTCTGTCTTACACATTGGCAAAAAAATTCAAAACATAAAATACAAATTAGATGGACATGACCTTGTAGATGACCCTCACTCTGTCAAGGACCTTGGAGTACTCATTTCTAAAGATCTAAGTGCCCGAGCCCACTGTAACAACATTGCCAAAAAGGCTTTAAGAATTGTTAACCTAATCTTGCTAGCTTCTTCTCTGGTAATGTTTTATTATTAACTAGAGCATACAAAACATTTGCTAGACCAATTCTTGAATACAGCTCATCTGTCTGGAACCCGCAATGTATATTGGACATAAATACAGTCAAGAGAGTCCAGAGATATTTTACGAGAAGAGTCCTCCATTCCTCTAACTGCAATAAAATACCTTATGCCACCAGACTCCAAATTTTGGGCTTAGACAATTTAGAACTACGCCAATTTCAGTCTGACCTAAGCATAGTACATAAAATTATCTGCCACAATGTCCTTCCTGTCAATGACTACTTCAGCTTCAACCACAACAATACACAAGCAAATAATAGATACAAATTCAAGGTAAACCATTCCAAACTCGATTGCAGAAAATATGACTTCAGTAACAGAGTGGTCAATGCCTGGAATGCACTACCTGACTCTGTAGTTTCTTCCCCAAAGCCCCAAAACTTTAACCTTAAACTGTCTACTGCTGACCTCACCCCATTCCTAAGAGGTCTGTAAGAGGGGTGCATAAGTGCACCAGCGTGCCTACCATCCCTGTCCTAATATTCCTTTTTACTTACTCTTTTCATGTATTCAAATTATGTTTATACTTTTACCTGTTATCCTATATATGCTTGACAAATAAATAAACTTAAACTTAAACAATGGCTACTTCCAATGCTAGGTTGCTTTTAATTAAGTGCACTACTACAGTCATTTTATCATGATAGGAAAATGAATCAGTCTAAAACTAAGATGACTACCTACCTGGGAGTGGTTCAGTTAAGCAATCCTTTAGTTGGCCTATTCCAATGTATCATACCGTTTATAGGAATTCTTTTCAAATAATTGTTGTTGCATCTTTCTTGGGCAGAAAGATGTTGTTCTATCACTTCGAAAATTGAAACTGAAACATAAGTGGAATTTTTGGAAAAAAAATCCCCAATTGAAAGATAACATTTCTATTCTCCTGACTATTGGGATAGGTTGTTTTGCTCAGTTTCTCATTTTCCAAGCTTTCCATTTTTTCTAATAACTTTCTGTAATAAATGTGTTGCTGCTATGTTTTGGGTGTACTGACCAAGGTATACATATGTGTTTATGTAACTCGTATAGTTTATTTCTCTATTATTTCTCTATTATTTCTAATATTTATTTCTCTAATATTTCTCTATTGCACACATTGCACACATCTAATAATATTTCTCTAATATTTCTCTATTGCACACATTTATTGTTTTTGAAGGGTAAAGTTAAATACTTGGACATATGTTACTCCTACTACTTTGAGAAAAGGTTAGTTTCTGTAGAGCGATGTGTCCATTAGAAATTTCCTTTTAAAAAGTGAATTTGTTTTGTATTTTTATGACTCTTCATATTTTAACCCAAGATTACAAATAAGACAATTTAATTTAAAGCTGAAATATAAATTTTGTTAAGCTAGGTGACAGACTCTGCCATGTGAGAATTGGAAATAAACAATTAAGCTGTGTTCTTTTGACTGAACTAAACATAAAAAGCTTTTTCTTGGACTAAATTGCTTTGTTTGTTTGTTTCAAAGGAATTCCTGGAATGTAGAAAGAATCTATATTAAATTAAATTGAAACAGGATCCTACCTTTATTATGCATGGCTAGTTTTTGTTGATCGCAAAAACAAAAAAGCATGCTGACAGAAGATTAATTTCTTAACAAGAGGCAAGTGTCAACAAATTAAGCTGCTAGAACAATTCTAGATAATATTCCATAAAATGTTTTAATCAGGAATTATTTATGTTTTAATCATCTCTAAAGCCTTATGCTGTTGGCGCATTTGTGATCTCAAACATGGAACAATGCCAGTGGGAAGCTAAAAATGTTTTTGATTATTATCTTGGAAGTCTAAAATTCCTTAGGTGAAATTTAGTATGAAATGCATCCATGCAGTCATGAAGGTGAGTGTGTATGTCAACATCTGTGCTTTATTAAATCTGAACTATTTTTACTAGGCAGTGAACTGGAGAGACCAAATTCTCTGATAAAACCAGAAACTCTTGGAATGGGTTGTTGAAGACATTCCTTGCTGCATTGTTCATCAAGAAAATGCAAGTGTTTTATGTTTATTCTCTACCCATCCCCAAACCCTAAGAGAAAGAAAAGTTAAAAGAGCATCAATTTCTTAATTTTTGTATATCATATTTCAGATGCATTACAGTATCTCAGTTTGGGTGAACCATTGATAGTAATTAAAATCCCCACCAAACAACATAAACTTCTAATACTAAGTATTATGTATACATTGCTGAACGGTAAAGTATGCAACCCAAGTGAACAGTGGCATCAATTCCAGATAGCAAAGCAGTGGCAAGCAATTGAAATATCAACAAACAGAAATAGCTCCCAGTAAATGTGCCACAGCCAGATGATTTATCGAGAAAGACTTCTATAATAAGGAGCTCCCATTTAAGGCTGCTATCCCAATAGAAGGGAATAAATCCAGTTTTGCTGAGAGGAATGTGCTTTCAGAGTAAAACATTTCAATTTTACCAAACATTTTAGACTCCTAGGCACTCATGGGAAGCCAAAGCATCTTGCAAGTATTTATTGCTATTACCTTCATATAATTCATATTCTTCCCAATACGGTTATTAATTTCTCCAAAGTGGGGATGAGGATGGCTAGTATCATTTATTTGAATAAAATGATGCAAAGCAGAGAGGCTACTGCCAAGGCTGAACTATAAGCAGCTGTCAGATATGAGCTATAAAGCAAAGCCGAAGAACAAAGCCAGGAAGTTGGAAGTCAAAAGCCAGGAAAACAGATACTAGGGATGCGCACTGCTTCAGATTTGAAGGCCAAGATGTCCTTCAGATCATGTCAAGTTGCATATTCCTTAAACCAAGTATGCCTTTTCCTGGGATTGTGGGCCATTGTCACATTAAACATTACAATATGCTGGTAATTTCTGGTAGAACTCTAGAGGCCACATCTAAGATTATACATTGTTGTTAGGTTCGGCTACCAGTTATCTGTGCTGTTCCATTCATTCTCCTATGCAGACTACCTTCTTGTCTTAATAAGTAAAGAATGAAAAGCAATGGTATAAATTTAGGAAGCACAGAAAATGTTCTGTGCTGCCTGTTACAACCTTGCCATTGCTTGCAGATACTTAGATATTTATTGCAGCCATAAATCTTTAATCAAAGTAGGGAAAAAAGCATGTTGCAGACTGCATCGAAAACAAGCTCAAGTGTTTTGCAAAAGAGTTTGAAGAAATAAATCTCAGATTTAGAAATTTTAAGGATAGTCCCTTTCCAGTCCAAGCTGCATCTTTTTTATATAATCCAAGCTGGCAGTTTAGTAGTTAGGATTGCTAATGTTTAGTGGTATTGCAGTATTACTTAATAGTACATAAGGTAAAGGTTCCCCTCGCACATATGTGCTAGTCGTTCCCGATTCTAGGGGGCGGTGCTCATCTCCGTTTCCAAGATGAAGAGCCAGCGCTATCTGAAGACGTCTCCATGGTCCTGTGACCGGCATGACTAAACGCCAAAGGCGCACGGAACGCTGTTACCTTCCCACCAGAGGTGGTCCATATTTTTCTACTTGCATTTTTTACATGCTTTCAAGCTACTAGGTTGGCAGAAGCTGAGTCAAGTAACAGGAGCTCACCCCCGTTACGTGGCGCTAGGGATTCAAACCGCTGAACTGCCAACCTTTCGATTGACAAGTCTTAGCCACTGAGCCACCGTATCCCTAATTAATACTATATATAGTAATATTCTATTCACACCTAATAGTGATTAAAGGCACCTGGTTAAAAGCACCAGGCTTAAACTTGAGAGACTGAGTTCGTCCTGCTATGTGATTTTGGCCTATCACTTTCTCTGAATCCTAGAAAGAACTAATGGTACCACACTACAGAAAATGCTGCCAAGAAAACTGGATGGATTTGTCCAAGCAGTCACTGGAAGACAATAATGACTCAGAGGCACGAAAAAAACAAAACAAAACAAAACAGTTTAACTAATTTGCTGAATACTCAAATAGACTCTTCCTTTCTTTGAAGTGGAGAATTTAATCCCCCCCCCTCATTCTTTGGTCGTAATTTGCAGGCTTTTCACAGGTTTGAGATCCAGGCTCTGGATCAGCTGACTAGCTGGCACCATGTCTCCTCCAGGTGTTTTTCTATCACTACATTCCCTTCAGTTAATTTCTCTGCTTCTCCTAGAAATGCAATCCGGTTAAGTTTTGCATCTTCTGAATCTGAAGACACTCGGATGTAATCAAGGTCTTCTGTTAAATACTTACCCAATTGTGCCACATGAGTTTTAGGGAAAGTCTATACTGATATTAGCTTTCAAAAGTTGGAAGATATTTACCATGGTGAAAATCAAAGGGTACATTTGGCAATTTTAACTGAATGTCTCCATAGATCAGGGTTGTCAAACTCGCGACCCCAGGCTAGATGCATCACATGCTGGCCATGCTCACCCTCGGTTTAGCAAAAGGGAAAAAAGTGATACGTCATGTGACAACGTATCATCATGAGTTTGACAGCCCTGCCATAGATTATGAAGACAAAGTATATTTAATATTTTTCATCATGTATTCCTATCAATTTGCTGTTTCTGCTTACAATAAGTTTATCCTGACTGCTTTTTTATTAGCAGATGTTAATATTTTATTATTCAGATGTTGAAGTTGGGAAAAAAATCTATCGATAACCCCATGCAACATCCAGCATAGGACTACTTCTGCACACAGTGAGAAATTAAAATAGCACTGAATATTTTATCCTTCAGAAAAAAGGATTAAGGGGATAGGATGGTGGAGAAGCATAGTACTCTTCAAATATCTGAAAAGATGTTACTTAGATGATCAAACCTTACTGTCTGTTACTCTGCAGTGCAGAGCAAAGGATAAAGGATTTCAGGTAAAGGAGGGCATATTCAGTAGAAGGGAATCACGAGTAAGAGCACTTTAACAATGGAATAAATTACTCAGAAAAGAGGTGAGCTCCTTTCTGCTGGATGTGTTCAGTCACAGGCTGGAGTGCCATTTCTCTGGGATAATTTTATATGGATTCCTGCACTCAGTGGGGATTGGCCTCTTCCAACAATGGGTTTCTGTGACTTTCTTCACCCTTTAGTTCCCCCAAGCTGTCAATGCTCACTGTTTTTATTTTCTGGGACTGTTTCCATTGACTGAAAACTTTTCATGCTTTCATAAATTTGTAGTTAACATAGTGTCAGGGCGTGAACACTTAGTGTGCAAAGCTCCTCATCCACCACATGCTGCCTGCAGGATAATCTCTCAAGTGATTGGCTTTTGAACAAATTATTCTACTCCAAATGAAGCTGTCTCTCATAAAACCTATGAAGGAAATTAATATTTATTATAAAACAAGTGAATGCTATAAATAGTATCCAGAATCAAAATCCTTACCCTTACCAAAGTTTACAACTTTAAAGGCTAGCTATGAATCAGAGGTGGGTTTCAGCAAGTTCTGACCACTTCTGGAGAACCGGTAGTGGAAATTTTGAGTAGTCCGGAGAACCGGTAGTAAAAAATTCTGACTGGCCCATCTATTCTCTGCCTCCGAAGTCCCAGCTGATCAGGAGGATATGGGGATTTTACAGTATCCTTCCCCTGCCATGCCCACCAAGCCATGCCCACCAAGCCATGCCACGCCCACCAAGCCACACCCACAGAACCGGTAGTAAAAAAATTTGAAACCCACCACTGCTATGAATGTTAAGCTATCACCTAGAGTCAGAAGCAGAGTGAGGTATATTTGCCGGTAACAACTGCAGGAAAACTCTATTGTATCCATGTTCCATTTGTAAGCTTCCCATACAGCGTCTGGTTGGTCATGGGAAGAAGCACAGTGTCGGCCATGAGACGGTTTTGCTTCCATCCTGCATAGCCTTTGCTATGTTAATACCTGGTGTACTGGTAAAGATTGGCCAAGCCCATGTTCTAGTGTACCCAGTGGTGGGATTCAAATAATTTAACAACCGGTTCTCTGCCCTAATGACCGACTGGGTGGGTGTGGCCATGGGGGTGTGACACTCGGCCTCCTGCTCCCCCCTGGGAGCAAAAACGGGCTGTGGGGAGGCTGCACCGCCAACCCCCGTGCCCTGTTTTTGGGCCTAGTAGGACTCCCTGCAGCCTCCTGGGAGCAAAAATGGGCTATGGGGGAGCCACACCACACACCCCACTCCCTGTTTTGGGTCTAGTAGGCCTCCCTGCACTTACCTGGGAGCCAAATGGGGCGCATGGGGACTCCTGGAAGGGGCAGGGAGGGGCCAGCCAATTTAATTACCGGTTCTCCCAAACCAGCCCGAACTGGCTGAATCCCACCACTGAGTGTACCCTTAATTATAGAAATCAGTTGGTTAACTTTAGGCTAGCTATTAACATACTGTATATTTTTGAAAGAAACATAATAGGACTATTGTATGTAGAACTGTGAACTTGGTTGTCACAACTTGGAAAGCAACCATCCCGGATGGAAGGAAGGCTCAAGGCCAAGTCTGGGAAGATTACTGTACTATAGGAAGATAACAATAAAATAGCCAGTAAAAGATCTGGTTGTTCACGCCTGACATACATAATTCTTGCTGGATCAGCACTTACTTATAAAGGTTCCTTGAGAAACCAGTCCAAAGAGTTTGAGACTTTCTCTTTCAGCAAAATATTCACGACACAAGCAACAACTGCATCCATTCTGTCAATTTACTTGTGAAAATAAAGTTTCATTTCCTCAGTCAGTAGCCTGTCTTATATACAAAGATCAGATATTAACTGCAAACATCCAGAGGATCACTACATGGTAACAATGAGAGCTTCTGTATCTCTTTGCTGCTGTTTAGTGATCATTTGCATTTTTGCAACCCAGGTTTAGGGTTAGGGTTAGCAGACAAATACTGTTTTAGATTCCTGATATGCAACATGTCAAGCCTAATATGAGACCCAATTGTTTGCCAATTGTCTGAGTTCCTTTCTAAGGCTATAAGAATAGAAGATATGGTTAATTAACTCCCAGGACTGCAAAAACTGAAAAGTTGACAATTTGCCAGACGCTTTAGGATCTGTGGTTGAGCACATGAATAGCCAGTTATCAATAGGACTAGGTACTTCATCCAAGCACTTCCCCAGTTGACTGGAAAACAAGTAAGGAGATGGAATCTCTATCAGTTTCATAAATCTCCCAGGTTAAATGGAAATAAAAGCTTCTTTAGAAGATCCAAACAAACTGTTCTTAAACTGGAGAAAAGAACAGTATGATGGATGTGGACATAGATAATATTTGCTCTCCTGTCCCATGAGGGCAGAAGTAAACGGTGGGGAAGGATGCCTTCTGTATATATTTCTGAAATGTGCATACGGTAGATCCATAGACATTAAACAGGAAGCTAAGCACAGTTCTGTTTCAAGTTTATATCCATAACTCTGCCGGGCTAATAATTTAAAAGTCCTGTCATCCAATGCAATGTCCCCTGGTTTTTAGAATGGGGTTCTTTCATATTTTAAAGAGATGTTAAAAGTCCAGAGGAAGTGTCCCACATTTGAAATAATGCCATTTTCATTACAATCAACACAAGTCACGTTGATTTACTTGAGCAGAGAGAATTTGGCAGTCGAAACAAAACGAGGCTAATAATAAGCCATTTTTATTTTTTTTGTTTGAGCCTCCAATGGCCCGGCTTTGTTTTTCCTATTTCCATCATGTTGTCAAATGGAATAATCATCAAAATGTTTTTGAATTTAAGCCTCTCTCCCAAAGGCAAAATAAAAATACCCACCACGTTATTTCACTGCTCCTTGCCTGCAATAAGAAACTTACGCCTGCCATTTATCTGGAAGAGAGAGTTGGCAGCTGAAAAGATAACATTCTGAACATATTTCCTCACATTGTTTTACCTGCTCTAACTGTTCACAGATGGTGTCTCTAAATCTTGCTTTATATGTTATTAGAAAGAGATACACATAGCTTCAAGACCACACCTCACTTCAGAAGCATTCCAGCTACAAATTAATCCAACCCTCTGCCAAAGATGGCTTAGGAATTTCCTTCCTAATTTCCCCCTTTTTTTTCCAGCTTAGCGTCTACAGAATTGCTAGGAATAGTCTCTCACCGGCATGCCCTCTCTAGGGTCAGAAACTTAATTCCTTCCCTGTATTTAGTGGCAGCACAGAACAATTCTAAACAACATTAGTCGTCCTTAAATATGATTGAGTTCCATGGGCCTTAATCACAATTCATTTGTCCTCTTGATTTCAAAGGAACTCTAGAAACACTACTCCCCATTATTTTTCGGGTCTCTCTCTCACTTCCTCTCTCTCTCTCTCTCTCTCTCTCCCTCCCTCCCTCCTTCCCCCCTCTCTCTCCTACATGAGATTCTAATGGCTTTTACACAATCTTTTAGGGCGAATCTATGGCACGCGTTCCAGAGTGGCACGCAGCGCCCTCTCTGTGGGCACTCGAGCCGTTGCCCCAGTTCAGCTCCGCCGTGCATGTGTGCACACCTCCCACCAGCCAGCTGATCTTCAGGTCTCTGCCACGCATGTGTGGCGGGGGGCGCGTGCGGGGGTTGTGCATGCATGCATGGGGGCGGGGCGCATGCAGGGGCCACGCACACATGTGTGGGGGCAGGGCACATGCGTGGGGGCCGCACATGCTTTGGGCACTTGGTCCAGAAAAGGTTAGCCATCACTGTTTTAGGACCATGTCTTACATTTAGATTTTGACTTTATGCTGGGGCCATAGACCATAAAGTGCGAGGGATCAGGAATTTTTTCTCAATTAATTCCTTTGGCCAGTTTGTGGGTCAGTCTGAGTAATAAAGACAGAGCTTGAAAATATTTTGGCCATGATATCACCATTTCCTTCTTTCTCACAAACAAATATAGATCCAGACCTCCCATAGTCTTAGAATAATTAGAACACGTCCTTGTAAGTGTGGCCTTCAAAAAGAAAGATATTCTTTCAAAAAAAAAAAATCTACTCCAGATTTTAGTAGTTGTTATAATGCAGTTTTCCTTTCTGAACATTTTTACTCATCAAAATAAAAAACTTTCACACCTTAGCCAATTAGCTCGTCAGTTTTCTGAAGACCTTTCAAAGCTTTCATTCTTCAGGTTTTAAGTCAAGCATGACTCTTATTTCTCAGGAATTGGTTTATTGGTTCTACATGATAAACAATTGTAGTTACAAATAATTAAGTATGTTGCTTACATGCCAACAGCCCAGGTTGCTTCTTTGCATTCTCAAGCACATAAATGCACTGGTACATTATGAGGATTCTTTCCACATTTATAACTGCAGTCAATCTTTAAAATATTTTTCCATAGCTGAATCTATA
>NW_026843837.1:0-64522 GCF_029531705.1 Pantherophis guttatus | reverse complement strand
GGGAGGGAGGGAGAGATGTCAAAAGGGTTTTGTGGTTCCCCATGTTTTTTAACTACCGGTTCTCTGCCCTAATGATCTGCTGGGTAGGCGTGACTACGGGGGTCATGTGACTGATGGAAGTGAGTGATGTTGAGTTGGCCACGCCCACCCAAGTTTTGTGGCTCCCGGTGTTTTCTTTTCTGTGGGAATGGGGTCCAAATGGCTCTTTGAGTGTTTAAGGTTGCAGATCCCACCCACTAGGTCCAGGGGTGAGCATGGCTGGCTCAGGAATTCTGGGAGTTGAAGTTCACGGGTCGTAAAGGGGCCATAGTTACCCCTCCCCCCCCTGGACTAGTCCCAATTTTGCTCTTAATGGAATTTAAGGACTGAGCTCGTCCAGAACGATAACCCTGAAAGCATACGAAGCTCTCAAGAAGAGAAATCTAATTATAACGTTCCCTTTTGCAGGAAATGAAACAATTATTGGATTGCATTACAGGCATTTGGTCTAAGGAGTGGTTTTGCCCATCGCAGTTCTGAACTGGAGACTCTTTCATGGCTCCAATTAAACAAAAGGACGATTCTGAAAAAGGATAGTCTTACTTTAATTCTCCCTCATCCTTTGCTCGTCTTCCTTCCTTTGAAAGCTTCGGGCTCTTTTCAGAACAAGGCAACTATACGGTACCACAAGCAACGATCCAAGATTCAAACCCTAAATCATGAGTGTGCGCTACAGGCGGTCCTCGACTTATGACCCACACTTGAGCCCAAATTTTCTGCTGCTAACTGAGACGGTTGTTAATTGACTTTTGCTCCATTTTACACGGCCAGCATTGTTAAATGAATCACTGTGGTTGTTAAGTTAGTATCACCATTGTAAAGTAGAGGAGTGGCCAAAATTATGGAAACCTTTTTGGGAAAGTGTATTTTTGAGGTTTGATGGCTAATAACATCACTTTTTTTGTTTGGAGTTTCAAGATAATCCTATTCCACTGCTGGAATGGCCTAGGAATAACCCAGACCTTAACCCAATTGAAATTCTATGCAGCGGACTCAAGAAACTTGTTAGTCAGAAGCGACCCAGCAATAAAACCAGTTAATAGAAGCCATCCTTCAATCTTGGTTTCACATGATAACAGCTGCAGAACTCAAAGACTTGGTTCACTCCGTGGGAAGATGTTGTAAAGCTGTCATTCATGCTAAAGGTTACCCAATTAAGGATTAACTGACGTGGGGATCATTTTTGCATATCTCGTTTTATCTAGGTGTTTCACTTTTCTTCTTTCTACTGTAACTGCTATTCTAATAGCAAATCCTTCATAAAAATTATTGCATTATATTCTTGATTAAATTATCTTTGCATTGATATATAATTTTATGGTACTACTAAAAAAAGAAGTGGTGTTATTAGCTAGTTTTAGAAAATATACTTTTCCCAGAGAGAGAGAGGGGGAAGAAAGGGGAAAGGAGAGGAAGAAAGAGAGGGGAAATAAGAGTAGGAGAAAGGGTTAGAAAGAGAGAAAGAGGGGCTGAGTGGGGGAAAGGAAGGGGAAGGAGAGAAGGAAAGAAGAAAGTTGAAAAGAATAGAAGAAGGGAGGGAAGGTAAGAGGGGAGAAGGAGAGGAATGGATGTTGTGGAAGAAGGGAGATATGGAATGGTAGAAGAGAAACTCCAAATGTATTTTAAACTTTTAGGATGAAGAATGAACCAATATGGAAACCAAAAGATAATATGTGTGATAAGAATGGTTAAAGAGATTGTACATTTATGTATGTTTGATGAGAAATAAAAATAAAAAACTTTTATAAAAAAAAGAAAAAAGAAAATATACTTTTCCCAAAAAGTTTCCACAATTTTGGCCACTACTGACTTTGCTGGTCAGAAGGTCGCAAAAGGGGATTAGGTGATCCTGGGACACTGCAACCGTCATAAATATGAGACAGTTGCCAAGCACCCAAATGCAGGCTCTTCCAAAACGTCCTTTCAGTCCTCTCCTTTAAAATGCCATTGTCAATCAATGTCAAGCTACCACCTCATTTTGTACTTTCCTATGTCTCCGTAACAATTCTGGAGACTGTTTAAAAATGGTTATTAGCTTGGAATGGAGACGGCAATAACGAAAAGCTCAAAGCTGATTTATGAATGCATGTTCTTCTGCGGAGTACAATATACCCTTCATCAGATATAGCCAGGGATAGTTTCTCAGGGATAGCCCCAAGAAAGGGGCGTACATTTGACGCAGCTGTCAGTTCGGTGGGGAAAAGGCGATGGGTAAAATGGCAAAAAGGAGAAATAGGAAACAGGCAGATCCTACGTATTCTGGCCACTGACAAAAGGGTTGTTAGGAGTGGCACCAGTATTTTAGCAATGATGAATGGTACATAACCCTGTTATATGAAATCCTGCCCTCTCTCAAAGCTGGGAAAATGGGTGTTGAAATTCCCCATCACATTCTAACTGAGTTGTACTTTTGTGCCAGACCCTGATCTCTTTCAAGAGAGATATGTTTTCAGCTTCTTTCAAATTCCAGCAACTGAGATCTTTTCCCTTTAATGCCCCGACTCTTATAGCAATAGCACTTAGACTTATATACCGCTTTTCGGTGCTTTTACAGCCCTCTCTAAGTGGTTTACAGAGTCAGCATATTGCCCCCAACAATCTGGGTCCTCATTTTACCCACCTCGGAAGGATGGAAGGCTGAGTCAACGTTGAGCCCCCTCAAGATCGAACTCCAGGTTATGGCAGAGTTTGCCTGCAATACTGCAATTTAACCATAGTGCCACCAGGGCTCCTAATATTAATGAATATTGGTCACATTGAATTGACCTGAGACTTCAAACACAGAAAGTTTACCTTACCTGTCCCTGAGGTGACAATGAACTGTTGGAGTCCCAGATACACATCCAGATTTTCCTGGAGCACTGGAAACTAAAGCAAAAAAAAAAAAAGGAAGGTGTAACTACAAGAGCTGAAATTAAAGTCAAAGTGGATGAGACATCTCAAGCACGAAGAATGGGAAAAAAACCAATCCAGAAATTCAGTTTGAAAGCTCAGCGTAGCTCTATGGCATGGTTCCCAATCTGACCTTCTCAGCAAGTGTCCAAGCACAATTTCTATTGTCTATGGAGATTCTCAGTCATCCAGGTCATGGTTGTGCCAAAGGTGCTTTTTCAAAAGGCAACTGGATTTGTTTTTCCTTGAAGGGGAGTCAGAACTAAAGAAGCTTCTTGGATAAGAAGCGAAACATCTTCAAGGGGGAAAAAAAGTCCACTAGCCTTGTTCAGCTTGCCCAGTTTGCTCCTGGGGAGAAAAGCCATGGCAAAGCTAGACCGCATACTAAATGGCAGAGACATCACCCTGCCAACAAAAGTGTGTATAGTCAAGGCAATGGTTTTCTCAGTTGCAATGTGTGGCTGTGAAAGTTGGACCATAAGGAAGGCTGAGCGCCAAAGAATGGAGGCCTTTGAACTCTGGTGTTGGAGAAGATTCCTGTGAATCCCTTGGACTGCAAGGCGATCAAACGGTCAGGCCTAGAGGAGATCAACCCTGGCTGCTCTTTAGAAGGCCAGATCCTGAAGAGGAAACTCAAATACTTTGGCCACCTAATGAGAAGGAAGGACTCCCTGGAGAAGAGCCTCATGCTGGGAACGATGGAGGGCAAAAGAAAAGGGGACGGCAGAGAACGAGGTGGCTGGATGGAGTCATTGAAGCCGTCGGCGTGAGCTTAAATGGACTCCAGAGGATGGTAGAGGACAAGAAGGCCTGGAGGAACGTTGTCCATGGGGTCGCGATGTGTCGGACATGACTTCACTATTAACAACAAGCCTTTTGAAAAAGCACCTTTGGGACACAATTTTGATTATTTCCAGACAAGCATAGTTCTTTCAGGGCAAAATCACTGGGAAAACATTTCTCAAGAGGAAGAAGTATTTTCCAATCTGACCTTCACCATGTCTTATTTAAAGTCACCTTGGAAATTCATTGTAAAAAGGACGTTTTAAACCTGGAACCACCAATTTAAAGCCTCGTCATCTTTAGGCTACATTGACACACGCCATTAATTTTGTTGCTTTTCGACAGGTAGTTTTCTGATTTTTATCTGTATTTTTAATCATGGATTATTGCCATGTGAAATTATTTAGACTGTTTCATTAGAGATTTAAGGCTGTTCTATTATAGATTGCCACAAGCTTCTCTCTCTCAACACAGCAGGTATTGAATAAATAAATAAAATGTCTGGAGTGATTTAGTTCCCTGCAGGAAAAGTCATCTCGTCCTTTTTAAGCAATGGGGAGAAACAGTGGGGAAACCCCCTGGTCTCTGCAAGATGTGCTTGTCACAACCAAGAAATTTAAAGCGATAATTTCAAGGCAAGGACCGTGATGGAAGCTGGCAGGTATGCCCCAGTTTCTCAGCAGGAGATGATTATGAAACGTACAGCGCAGGAATCATAATCAGCTTTTCTTTCCAGGAACCTAGTTAAACCAACATTAGGCTGACTTCCTATGGTTTGCTTCCAGCTGTCCTGTTTTATTTTTGCAAAATTTTCCCATAAAGGTAGTCTTTGAGACTTATGTCCGTAATTGAACTCTGGTGCTGGAGAAGACTTCTACGAGTCCCTTGGACTGCAAGGCGACCCAACCGGTCAATCCTAGAGGAGATCAACCCTGACTGCTCTTTCGAAGGCCAGATCCTGAAGAGGAAACTCAAATACTTTGGCCACCTAATGAGAAGGAAGGACTCCCTGGAGAAGAGTCTAACGCTGGAGACGATTGAGGGCAAAAGAAGAAGGGGACGGCAGAGAACGAGGTGGCTGGATGGAGTCACTGAAGCAGCCGGCGTGAGTTTAAATGGCCTCCGGTAGAGGACAGGAAGGCACGTTGTCCATGGGGACGTTTCGCTTCTCATCCAAGAAGCTTCAAAGCTGAAGAAGCTTCTTGGATGGGAAGCGAAACGTCTTCAAAGAAAAACCAGAAAGTCCAGTTGCTTCTTGAAAAAGCACCTTTGGGTCAAGGCAGGGGTGGGTTTCAAAAATTATAGCAAGGGGTTCTTTGCCCGGTTGCTGGATGGGCATGGCCTAGTTGGCCTCCTGCACCATGGGGGCTGGGGGGGGCATTTTTGCCCTCCACGGGCTCCGGAGGCTTTCCTCGAGCCTCCGGGTGGGCAAAAACGGCCTCCCCAGGCTCTGGAGGCCCTCTGGAGTTAGGCCCATTTTTCACCCTTCCCGAGCCTCTGTGCACCCCTGCACTTGTCTGGATCCAAAACGGGCCGCGTGGGGACTCCTGGGAGGGGTGGAGTTGGTGGGGCCAGCAAGGAATGGGATTTGGGGGTTATCCAAACTGCACAGAATTTTAGCTAGAGGTTCTCCTGAACCCCTGCGAACCCCTGGGTCAAGGACAAAGTTTATCAGAATAGATTTGGTATTAAAATGTGAATTAAGAGACCCTTGGATCAAAACTCTATGATGCACTCAAAGATTAGAACGGACATAATAACGGACTTCACTCCCGTAGTAAAATAAGGCAAGGAAGTTACCCTTGGGTAGCAAGTGGGAAAAGAAACAAAATCACAATGCAGGAACACTCTCCAGAAGTAACAAAAAAGAAAACATTGCTGTTTCTTTTTCGTTCTAGCGTGCAAGATATGGGGAAATGCCCTTCCACTCAACAGGACGTGGCATGTGCCCGCAAAGATCCATCTGTCCACTAATAGGAAGAAACACAGAGCGGCTTTCATTTCTCAAGCTTGCTTTTATTATCTGCACGGTGGCTAATCACATGTTTCCAATGTTATTGGAACAGGGACGTGAGATTCAAAAAGTTACAAAACAAACAAACCGAACATGCTGAAAAAAACAATCACGTGAGCATATCGCAAATAAGGAAGGAGAACACATTGGAAACTAGTGAAAAGGAAGCACTTCCACGGCGGTTAAGTAGTAAACCAGTGGGAACAGTTGGGAGTTTTACAGAGGCCTAAAAACGAAGTTGCTTTTATCTATTTGGGTTCCCAGATCGGAATTTCCCTCAAATCTTCTCTGTATAAAAGTTTGCCAAATACTCTCGCTTGATTTCTTACCACCTCATTTTAGGCACGATAAACTTTTTAGCACGATGCTTTCCATGGCGAGTTGGGGGAAAAAAATTAAACTTCTAGTTCTATAGCAATAGCACTTAGACTTATATACCGCTTTACAGCCCTCTCTAAGCGGTTTACAGAGTCAGCCTCTTATCCCCAACAATCTGGGTCCTTATTTTACCAACCTCGGAAGGATGGAAGGCTTAGTCAACCTTGAGCCTGGTGAGATTCGAACTGCCAAATTTGCAGGCAGCCAGCAGTCAGCAGAAGTAGCCTGCAGTACTGCACTCTAACCACTGTGCCACCGTGGCGCTACCAAGTGTTTCTCAACAATGGGAACTTCTAAGAGGTGTGGGCTCCCCATAGCTGCCTGGGGAATTCTGGGAATTGAAGTCCACCATTTTAAAAGTTCCCAAGGCTGAAAAATATGGAATAAAATTAAATGAATCAGAAGAAAGCAATGAGCGCCCAGAGCAAGCCACATCCAAATGGCAGGCCAGGTTCCATCCCTGCCAGGTAGCATTGACAGCCTGAGACATGCTGGTTGAAGAATTCTGGGAGTTGAAGTCCTACACCCTTTAAAGTTGCCAAGGCTGAGAAAGACTGCTTTAGTGTATCCTGCAGGGAATAGGACTAGATGGCCCTCCCTTCAGGCTTCCTGGGCCTCTGCCTGGCCTTGCTTCTAGCTTATGTGACTGATAACCCTGTAGCAGGAGGTCATCCGCGCTCCAAGTCCCTTGCATCTAAATTATATCCTTATCTATCACAGGATCAGAGTACTGTATTTTTTGGACTATAAGACACACTTTTTTGTCTCCCAAAAGGGGGAAAATGTCTGTGCGTCTTATAGATCGAGTATTGCCGAAGTCCCGCCCACCCGCCGCCCGTTTTTTGGCTTCCGCATGCCCTGTTTTGGGGCCTTTTTTTGACCCATTTTCGGGGCTTTTTTCAGCCTGTTTTTGAGGCTTTTTTTGGCCCATTTTCAAGGCTTTCTTTGGCCCATTTTCGGGGCTTTTTCCACCCTGTTTTTGAGGCTTTTTCCACCCCGTTTTCAAGGCTTTTTTCGACCTGTTTCCCTCCCACCAAAAAGAACGGGCTGAAAAGAGCCTAAAAACGGGCTGGAAAAAGCCTCAAAAATGGGCAGAAAAAAGGCTGGAAAAGGCCAGAAAAAGGGCCTGAAAATGGGACACATGGAGGCCAAAACCTTTTTTCGTTGTTGTTTTCCTCTTCTAAATTTAGGTGCGTCTTAGTCCGATGCATCTTATAGTCCGAAAAATACGGTAATTTAAGCCTCTAAAACGGTATCACCCAGCTACCTTCCATGACATAATGCTTAAGGTATTTTTCTTGCACTGGTCTTTCTATTGTCAGTATGAGTTCTCAGTAGGAGCCCTTGTTGGAAGATAATTCTGCTGAGTACTGATGAGCTAGGTACTGTTTGTTAATTGGTGCATTTAACCCAGAATTTGGCATATTTTGCAAGTCTAAGGGGACACCGTCATGCGTTTTTATTTGTTCTGGTCTCTGGTCTAAGACTGTAATAAACTGATTGACTAGATGGCCTCTAAGGTCCCTCTCTGCTCTTTATCATTTTATGATATTCACTCCGTCCACTTACCAGCGTAGAGAAGGCATGAGTTGGCAAAAGTTCCATAACTTTGGCCACAACTTCTAAGCTCTGAAGGAGATACCGCTGCCATTCGGTCTGTTGCTGTTAAGGGGGTAAAAACAAAGATGTAATCTGCTGGTTTTTTTTTTTTATTTCCTTCAAAGTCGGGCTCTTAACTCTAAACCTGGAACCTTATTGGAACAATGGGGGGGAGAAAAGCAATTATATTATGAAGTCAAACAGCTCCAAGGAGAAAGGTTCTAATCTCCCCATGCCGGTTTCCAAATCATGGGAAATATTTTCAGCATGGTGGATGGTTTAAAGATGATGTTACCCGTTTGTGATCTAAAGCAGGGGTCCCCAATCCCCAGTTCATGGACTGGCACTGGTCCGTAGCATGCCAAAAACAGGTCCATGCAAATAAGCGAAGCCCCCCCATCTTCATGATGCAGGCAGCATGTGAAACCACTTTCTCTCCACTCCGCGGAAAAACCTCTCTCCACAGAACCGGTCCCTGGTGCCCAAAAGGTTGGGGACCGCTGATCTGAAATGGAACAGTCTATTTTATCTCATTTCCCTTCAGCACAACAGGAGTTTGATCAGGGGTGTCAAACTCAATTGCATCAGGGCTGTGGTTGACCTTGGGGGGGGGACCAAGGGGGTGGACGTGGCCAACTGGGTGGCGTGGCCAGCTTGAGGCCACTTGCTGGGTGTGGCTGCCTGGGTGAGTGTGGCCAGCTTGACACCATGTGCTGGGCGTGGCCGACTGGGTGGGCATGGCTAGCTGGATGGGCGTGGCCAGCTTGACACCACTCTCCAAACTGCTGGCTTGTTTCCTCTTTCCTTTGGGTAGACCGGGCCGAAGCGACGCTGGCCCCAAGTTTCTTGTTTGCATTGGGTAGACCGGGTCAAAGCAACATGGGCCGGCCCTTTACGTTTTCCAGGATGGCCCCACTGGCCGTGTCCAACCACATCGCAGGCCAGATGCGGCCCGCAGGCCTTGAGTTTGTCACCCCTGAATTAGATCCTTGGGTTTGGAGAATCTTAACAGAATCTCATTTGCATCATTCTCTATTGGTACATATTTTACTGCCTTTATTCTGAGGACGGGTCTCTTCATTACACTTTTAGTCTCACGATACGGTACCCAGTGTCTACGGGGTTGTCCCAAAGGAGCTTTTTTCCAAAGGCAACTGGGCTTCCTTTGAGTTTTTCTTGAAGACGTTTCGCTTCTCATCCAAGAAGCTTTATCCTTCCACACGCCACCGTTCAGTCAGAACCGAAGAAGGTTCTTGGATGAGAAGGGAAACGTCTTCAAGGAAAAGTCCAGTTGCTTTCTGGGGCGGGGGGGGGGGGGGGAAGGGGAAGCATCTTTGGGGCATCCATCCTTTAAAAGGTGCAAAAGGGAGAGGGAGGACTCCGAGTACTATTTAATATGGAATAAATGGTATTCCTGGCTGGAGAGTAAACATAAAACTTAAGGGATACTTTTGTTATGAGATCGAATTGTAAGTAGAAGTTAAGATAAATTAAACAAGGATGTAAGTTTAAAATAGAGATATTTTGTGTAGAAAGGTTAAATAGGTTAGAGATACCGATGCAGAAAAGTTGTTGCTAGTATTGAAAATTTGATACGTTTGTTTTTGTTTGTTTATATTTCTTTTGTGTGTCTTGTTTTTTTTGTGTATTATGTTTCTTTTTGTACTGTGTATTTTAATCTTTGGAAATTTAATAAAAAATTTTTTTTTAAAAAAGAAAGTTGCAAAAGGGATGCTGTGTATGTGTGTGTGTGTGGGGGGGGGGAACCCTGGGAGACTTTGGCCTATGGGCTGCCCCCCCCATCCCAATCTCACGCCTTCAAGGCAGGGGTGAAATGCTCCCGGTTCGGATCGGATCGCCCGATCCGGTACCGATGGTGACGGGTGGTTCAGCAAAAATCCCTGTGCCCCCCACCCCCCATGCCCAGCTGAGCCACACGATCATCATTTTTTTACTCTTAAAAGCATTTTTTCTACAATCCCTTCCGACGAAAAAATGCTTTTAAAAGTAAAAAAAAAAAAAAAAGCCTCTGATGATTGCGCGGCTCAGCTGGGATCATCAGATGCTTTTCAAAGCATTTTTTTTCTGCAACCTCTTGGCTGAAGAGGTGGTAAAACAAATGCTTTGAAAAGTCTCTGACGATCCCAGCTGAGTTGCCTGATAATAAATTTTTAAAAAATACCTCTCTGCTGATCAGGCAACTCAGCTGGGATTGTCAGAGAGGTATTTTTTAAAAATCCTCTCTGACTATCCCAGCTGAGTTGCCTGATCAGCAGAGGCTTTTCAAAGCATTAGAAAAAATGCTTTGAAAGGTAAAAAAAAAAAAAAAGTTGGCCACGCCCACCATCACATTACCCCCACCACCCCCAAGCCACGTCCACAGAACTGGTAGAACAAATTTTACATTTCACCCCTGCTTCAAGGACTCCGTTTCTTACATCATCATCCAGCGTCTCGTCGTCCAGCTCTTCCAACTGGGCCTGGTTGTACCTGAACTGTATTCGGTTTAGTACTTCGGTCAGCAGCAAAACCAGAGCGTCCTCGTACCTGTGGGGAGGGGGGGGGGAGAGAAAGCAAAACGGTCCAAAATGAGGAAAGAAGCAGGAAGAAAGAAAGAAAAGGCTTGTGTGACCTCACGTGTTGCAAGCAAATACTCCAGCTGGCCCTGCTGGAAAGAGGAAATCGCCAAGTAGACGGCAACGCAACTTGTTCGAAACCCCGTTTTCTGTTCGTGAACTTAATCGAAGGGTTTCCTCAAAGCATCGTGTGTGTGTGCAGGCAACGTGGCCTGCTCTGAATTTTGCAAAACAAAGAGAAGTTCCCAATTTATTGAGATTCATCCCATACTGAGGACACCGGGTCCCTGGAAGCCATTAGTGAACCAGAGCCTTTAAAAAAAACGAAAAAAAATTCTCAGGGATTGGAAGCTTTTTGAAGCTTATTCCGATGTCGCTCGTCTCCTGTGAGAATAGATCAGGCTCTGGGGCTTGTTTCTGTAGGACAAACACCTGTAGGACAAAAACGCTCAGGCCATTCTCTCCTGGGCTAGGAGGACAGGCAGTCCTCGATTTACGACCACAACGGAGCCCCCAAATTTCTTTTGTGGAGTGAGTTTTGCCCTGTTTTACAACCTTTCTTGCCACGGTTGTTATAGTACTGGCTAAAATTGTGGAAACTGGCTAATAACACTTTTTTTTTTTTTTGAGTTTCAAGATAATCCTATTCCACTGCTGGAATGGCCTGGGAATAGCCCAGATCTTAACCCAATTGAAAATCTATGGAGCCGATCAGGGGTGGGTTCTACTTATTTTTACTACCGGTTCGCAATGGGACTGCACGGGCATGCGCAGAAGCTTCCTGACGACATCCGGATTGGTGGGGGAGCTTCCCACCGGTTTTACTACCGGTTCTTGCAAACCGGTCCAAACCGGGGATAACCCACCACTGGAGCCGACTAAAGAAACTGGTGAGTCAGAAGCGACCCAGCAATAAAACCCAGTTAATAGAAGCAATCTTTCAATCTTGGTTTCACATTAGAACAGCTGCAGAACTAACAGACTTGGTTCGCTCCATGGGAAGACGTTGTAAGGCTGTTATTCATGTTAAAGGTTACCCAACTAAGTATTAACTGACATGGTGATCATTTTTGTATATCTTGTTTTGTCTACGTGTTTCACTTTTCTTCTTTATACTGCAACTGCTATTCTAAGAGCAAATCCTTCCTAAAAGTTACTGCATTACATTCTTGATTAAATTATCTTCCCATTGATATATAATTGTATGGTACTACTAAAAAAAAAAAAAAAAAAAAGTGGTGGTGTTTTAGAAAATACACTTTCCCCAAAAGGTTTCCACAATTTTGGCTACTACTGTATGTGAATCACTGCAGTTGATAAGTGAGTAACCCAGTTGTTAAGTGAATCTGGCCTTCCCCGTTGTCTTTTGCTTGTCAGAAGATCCCACGAGGGGATCACGTGACTCTGAGGGCCACTGCGACTGTCATAAATGTGAACCAAGTTGCCAAGCGTCTTGAGTTTTGATCTGAATAAGACGGTGATCTGAATTGGATCATAGTAATGGTACCGGTCAGGCAGGGAGCCGAATAAGGCAACTGGCAGCCTTGGTGATCCCGGGATCATGCAAATACGATACTCTAATGAATACACAAAGCGGTGAAGTGGCTACGCTAAGCAGAAGTCTCGAACGCTGGCCCTGTGTTGCAACTGCCCTCTCATTTACATGTAAACATTCACTTTACATTTCCTGTTCCCATGATTGCGGGAAGAGCTACAGCAAAAGAAAGGCTCTTTCACACAAATAGGAATGCAGACTTATTTCTGCTTGTTCGTGCCTCGCTATTACAGGGACAGCTGGCTCGGCTGGCTCCGGTTTGCTCCGTTCGAAGTCATCTTCTACCACCTCTTACAATACGAGACAACACAGTATCAACAGTAGAGACCTTCAAATTTCTAGATTCTACCATATCGCAAGACCTAAAATGGACAGCTAACATCAAAAATGTCATCAGAAAAGCACGACAGAGAATGTTCTTCCTGCGCCAACTCAGTAAGCTCAAACTGCCCAAGGAGCTACTGATAAAGTTCTACAGAGGAATTATGGAGTCTGTCATCTGCACCTCTATAACTGTCTGGTTTGGCTCTGCCACCCAACAAGAGAGACACAGACTTCAGAGGATAATTAGAACTGCAGAAAAAACAATGGCTACCAACCTGCCTTCCACTGAGGACCTGTATACTGCACGAGTCAAAAAGAGGGCTGTGAAAATATCTACAGACCCCTCACATCCTGGACATAAATTGTTTCAACTCCTACCCTCAAAATGATGCTATAGGGCACTGCACACCAGAACAGCTAGACACAAGAACAGTTTTTTCCCGAACGCCATCACTCTGCTAAACAAATAATCCCCTCAACACTGTCAAACTAGTTACTAAGTCTGCATTACTATTAATCTTCTCATCGTTCCTATCACCCATCTCCTCCCACTTCTGACTGCATGACTGTAACTTTGTTGCTTGCATCCTTACGATTTATATTGACTGTTTCCTAATATGATTTGATTGCTTATTTGTACCCTATGACTATCATTAAGTGTTGTACCTTATGATTCTTGACGAATGTATCTTGTCTTTTATGTACTCTGAGAGCGTATGCACCAAGACAAATTCCTTGTGTGTCCAATCACACTTGGCTAATAAAGAATTCTATTATTCTATAAAACTCAGATTGAAAGAATCTGTTAAGAATTGTTCCAGGCTTAATGGGCCAGACCACAACATTGTCCTCTGATACATTAGCTTTTTTGTTCTCAAACTTACTACAGGGAGTGCTTGAGGACTGGAGGATGCACTTACTGGATATTTAATATGTATTTAAGATGCTGCGCATTCCAGACTGACTCCTACCAGTGGTTTCAAGTGAAACAACTCATAATTCCACGTGCCGACTGTAATTCCACATGCATGGACTATGGTTGCTTCAATCTTTCCCAAGCAAATAATACAGGCAGTCCTCGATTTACGACCACAACTGAGCCCCAAATTTCTGTTTGTGAAGGGAGGCATTTGTTAAGTGAGTTTTGCCACAGTTTACGGCTTTTCTTTGCCACAGCTGTTAAGTGAATCACTGCAGGCGAAAAGTTAGTAAGCCACTTTGTGAAGTGAATCTGGCTTCCCCGCTGACTTTGCTTGTCGGGAGGTCGCAAAAGGGGATCATGTGATCCCGGGACACGGCGTCCGTTGGGAGTCAGCCGTCAAGCACCTGAATTTTGATCCTGTGACAGTCGGGATGCTACAACGGTTGAAAATGTGAAAAATGGCCATAAGTCACTTACGTTGTAACTTTGAACGGTCACAAAATGGACTGTTGTAAGTGGAGGACCACCTGTACTAGAATAGAATAGAATAGAATAGAATAGAATAGAATAGAATAGAATAGAATAACAGAATTGGAAGGGACCTTGGAGGTCTTCTAGTCCAACCCCCTGCTTAGGCAGGAAACCCTATACCACTTCAGACAAATGGTTATCCAATCTCTTCTTAAAAACTTCCAGTGTTGGAGCATTCACAACTTCTGGAGGCAAGTTTTGCTTTGGAGAATAGGTTGACTCCCTCTTCTTTGTGGCAGCCCCTGAGATATTGGAACACTGCTATCATGTCTCCCCTAATCCTTCTTTTCATTAAACTAGACATACCCAATTCAAGCAACTGTTCCTTATATGTTTCAGAATGTCTGAAGGCAAGATGGGTACCACAGAGCAATGACAGAGAGATTCTGTGAGAATACACCTTTGGTATTGATACCTTGATGCTTGTGTTTAGAGGCCGTAATTGTCCAAACACAAAGCACATAGCTAAAAGACCTTCACTGTTCTGAGCATCCCTGCCAAGGACCTTGAAACCTTCAAGGGAGACAGACAGGGGAATAGCACTGCAAAAAAAAACACTGAGTCAAATAATCAAAACATGTCTTTTTTTTTGGTACCCTACCTGAACAGTAAACTCGGTGGCTTACCTGTTGAGTACTGCTTCTTTATCTGCCAAGCGATTCTTTATTTTACTGGTCAAATAGTCCAAAAACAGAGCCCAGATGTCTAAGCAGGAAAAGTAACCTTCATGCGTGGGCTGAAAAAGGCACATGAAAAACAGGTTGTTTAGCCACACAACTGGTGATGGAACAGACACATTTGTAAGTCATTTCATTAAAAAACAAACTTAAGTTTTCCTGTCCTATTCAGAGGTTTTGTTTTCTTTTTAAGGGGCACATTCTGAATAAACCTGGAGCATCTCTCAGCTCCGTGGTGGCAAAATAGTTAGAATACTGCTCTTTAGAAGGCCAGATCCTGAAGAGGAAACTCAAATACTTTGGCCACCTAATGAGAAGGAAGGACTCCCTGGAGAAGAGCCTAATGCTGGGAACGATGTCGTGCAACGAATCATATTTGGAAGGAAAGCTCGCCTTTACCTGGCTGGTTGAAATGGTCCATCTTCCCAACCCACAACCAATGGGAGCATTGCTCTAAAGCAGTAGTGTCTAACTGTGTGGCAACTTTAAGACATGTGGACTTCAACTCCCAGAATTCCCCAGCCAGCACGAAGTCCACATTATCTTAAAGGTTGAGGAAGAATGGTCTAGGACTCTGATTATAGGTTTGATTACAGCAGTGAGGGGTGCATCTTAGGAAGACCTGAGTTGGAGAGAGACGCTCCTGGAGAAAATTGGTAACTGCTAACAGTCAAATCTGACTTGGTGGTTCATAATCAATCAGTTATGACTTCAATTTTAGGTAAAGGTAAAGGAGTCCCTGCAGATTTTACTCCGCTAGTCATTGCCAAATATAGTGTGTGTGTTCATCTCCATTTCAAGGCCTTTGAGCCAGCAGTTTGAAGACATTTGCGCAATCATGTGGCCAAGATGACATCACGGAGCACTGTTACCTTCCCACCGATGTGGTACCTATTTATCTACTCGCATTTGCATGCTTTCAAGCTGCTAGGTTGGCAGGAGCTGAGGTGAGGATGGGAACTCGCCCCATCATGTGGCGCTTGGGTCTTGAACCTGGGCTGCCGGTTTTCTAGCTGACAGATTGGATTTCTGAAGCATTGATTGCATGATATCAAGTCAATGCCATCTCTTAGCAACCACAGTGATTGACTGTCTCAAAGATAAAATGTCCCCAACTGGGCCTTTTAGGCTTCTCAGGTGGTACATTCATTGCTCTTTTCATTGAGTACCTACACCTTGCTATTGGCCGTTTTCTTTGTTTTTCTTCCAACTTTCCTAGTAATATGGATTTCTGAAAAGAGCTGGGTCTTTGCGCTGATTAGGTGGCATCATTATAGTGTCAACATTAAGCAACTACCTAGATATTCTCAACAGGGACCCTTCCCCAACCTGGCCCTTCAGGGATTGCAATGGTTCATCCATAGTCACTCTGATCAAGTCCATCTGTCTTGTTCCTGGCTTTCTTCCTCTTTCCTTCCCTTTCACTTTTCACGAGCATCACAGGTTACTCAGGTGAGCTGGGTCTTTTTTTGCAATTCTGACTAATTATATGCCAAGGGTTGATTCTTGGTGTCTACAGGTAGTCCTCAACTTACGACCCCATTGAGCCCAACATTTCTGCTGCTAAGTGAAACATTGGCTAAGTGAGTTTTGCCCCACTTTACAACTTTTCTTGCTGCGGTTGTTAAAGGAATCCCTGCAATTGTTAACTTAGTAACGCGGCTGTTAAATGAATCTGAGTTCCCCACTGACTTTGTGTCAATCTTTGAATCCAACCTGGCAGCAGCCATTTTTTTCTATTTCTCCGTTGCTACAGAGACGGGGGAAGGGGGAGGAGGATGAAATGCATTGCTAGACAAAACACCAAGCTTTCTCGTGGGAACCAAGGTCATCTCTACAGGTGGTGGATAGAGACGGGGAGGAGTGCCTGGGGAGCCCACCAATTAACCTAACTGGCCAACGTGATCTGTGACTTTTGGGGAGGGAGCGATTTCCTCTTTTTAATTATACAGAAACCGGGGTTAGAGTTGGTTTTCCATTTGATTGTGCCGATATAATGTACCCAATAAAGAAGTTCTTAGAGAAAGACCTCAGCCTCAGAGTTCTGATTTGCTTGGATTTGTTAGTCAGGATCATCACACTTAGTCAGAAGGTCACCCCAAAATGATCACATGACCTCAGGACGCTGCAATTGACATAAATATGAGTCAGTTGCCAAGCACCTGAATTTTGACCACCTGACCATGGGGATGTTGCAATGGTTGTTAAGTGTGAAAAATGGTCACAAGTTGCTTTTTTCAGAGCCGTTATAACTTCGAACGGTCACTAAATGACCGTTGTATTTGAACTGTTGTAAGTTGAGGACTACCTGTACATAGATAGATCTTCTCCAAGATGGGAAAACATACATACGGTTTTTGCAGAGGACGATCAAAGGTGGGCACTATTTTGAAATACAAGGTTAATAAACAAAACAGGAAAAAAAACAATCAAGAGTTCCTCATGCAGAACCGCTGAACCCAAATACACAGAAAATAGTTTTGCACCTTCACAGAAATACATTTCTATGCAAGACAGCGATCACGACACGGGAACAGAGCTGCCCTTTTCAAAGGAGGGAGTACCTGATGAAAGGTGTATTTGAACAGCAGTGAAAGGAATTCAACCACAGGGAACTGCGAGTAGGACTCGATCCTTCTCAAGTGGACACTCACAAAAAGGCGTAGAAAGTCAGTAAACTTCTCTATGTAGCTGCAAGAGAAAAAGGAAGGAACACCAGTAAGCGAATGGGGAGATTGCTAAGAAAGCAACAAAGAATAACGAATTAAAAGCTACTTGATTGTTCTTTGAAAAGATAAACAGATTCATCGTCATTTTTAACAACTGAATGGAAGCTCTACGGTTATTACCTATGCAGCGGGCAACCCTTCCTTCCATTATTACCTGAAACAGCAGAAAAAGATCTTGTTCAAAAGCAACTTTATATTGCTAAGAGCTTCCACAATGAAACCCCCTTAATGGTTTAAGCATTTCACCGTTGCTGATACTGGGTGGAGAAATTGGATTAGTTAAGAATTCTGTTCAAGTTTGAACCTACAGCATGTTGTGATCTAGGCTTACTGAGTCATTACAAGACACAATTAGTCCCAAACAAACCTATTTTATTGTAACAGCTGAGAATTACATTCATTCCCAACTGAGTCCCAATTAGTAGCAAAACAAGTTCTTCGGAAGAAGTCCTTCGGGATAATCACCAACCTTTATCTTCTTTGATACCCTGCCAAAGGCCTTACTTGGCAAAGCCCCACTAAGTTCAGAAACAAACAAAAGATGCTGACTAGAAACAGAGTTAGCAACATTGCTTTCCTGCAAAAGGCCCAAGTGCCTCGGTTTCTCTTTTAAGCCTTATGGAGGGGCCAATCATCTCCTAGCCTTACTCCTGAATCGTCCCTTTTGCTTTAGCTGCTCTTGCCTTCTGGCAGCTCTGCGCATGCGTGCACTAGGAACAGGCTCCTCCTGTTCCTCTGCCTCTCTGCTATCCGACTCTGGGGGCTCCGGAGTCCACGCATCATTCCCAGATGGCCCTGGCCCCATCTCTGCCTCCGACACAGAGCCCTCATCCGGGCCTTCCCCAGACTCCAGGACTGTCCCATGTTCCTCCCCAGCCTCCTCACTGTCCGACTCCGCTGCCAGCTCCTCAGGCTGCTGGCGGACCACAACACCGCTGGCTGCCAACAGAAGTTTCTACCCTGAACAGAGGGCAGGTTGAAAGCCGTGATATTGATTTCCTTCTAACAAACTTAAGAGTTCCCAACAGAACGCTAGTCTAGATATTGTGTGACATTAAGCATGAGCGTATACAGCCTTCTTTTCAAAGTAAAAAAAACCTGTGACATAAATAATTCTCTAAATACTGGGTCTTCTTTCATAAAGCCAACCAACTGTTAGAATAATACAACGCTGAGGTAATGAAAACATGAAGCTGTCATCCCAAACATTCATTCAGTCTGATCCCCCATCTGTAAGCAGAACTAATGGCCTATCAGGTCTTTATAAAAACTGCCAAGTCTGAAAATTCTGGTTATGCAAAGGAAATACGCAAAAAAAAAAAAAAACCAAAACAAAACATACAATACAGCTTCAAGGTTTTCAGCTATGTTCACTCCACTCACCAAATTTAAAGGTGTCACAATGTAAAACTTTTTTTTTTTTAGCAATTCCCATATTTTCACTTTTCCAAAGCTAGACACGATCATCATAAATGTGCATTTATTTGATATTGAAGAAAGTAATACTTTATACAATTTCTATCAGAGGAGGAGCCAACAACCTGTTTTGTACAGGTTGGGGAGTTCTCGGGAGAGAAATGATTGTCCTAGGCCCCTGCCAAGCTTAAAAGCATGCATTTTGTCGCTCACATCCCCCAAATGGCAAAGAAAATCACCCATGAAAAAGGTATGGGGTGCAAGAGAAATGCTGACGGGCCATCTATAGCTCCGGTTGCATTTCCCCCCCCCCCCACCTTTCAAGACTTTTCAGATGCTTCTCTCTGTACATCCTCCAAAAAATTCTAACCTCAGTTCTTGTTTTGCCCCAAGAGCTGCTGATTCAGTTCTACAGAGGAGTTATTGAGTCTGTCATCTGCACCTCCATAACTGTCTGGTTTGGTTCTGTCCCAGCAAGACAGACACAGACTTCAGAGGATAATTAGGACTGCAGAAAAAACAATGGCTACCAACCTGCCTTCCATTGAGGACCTGTATACTGCACGGGTCAAAAAGAGGGCTGCGAAAATATTTACAGACCCCTCGCATCCTGGACATAAACTGTTTCAACTCCTACCCTCAAAACGACGCTATAGAGCACTGCACACCAGAACAACTAGACACAAGAACAGTTTTTTCCCGAACGCCATCACTCTGCTAAACAAATAATTCCCACAACATTATCAAATAATTTACTAAGACTGTATTACTATTATTCTTCTCTTCCTTACTAGTATCTATCTCTTCCCACTTATTACTATAACCATCTTGCTTGTATCTTTCAATTTATATTGTTTTATTTGTTTCCTAGTTCAGTTTGATAGCTTATTAGTAAACTTGGCTATCACTAAGTGTTGTATCTTATAATCCTTGACGAATATATTTTATTTTTTCTTTATGTAGACTGAGATCATATGCACCAAAGACAAATTCCTTGTGTGTCCAATCACACTTGACCAATAAAGAATTCTATTCTATTCTATTCTATTCTATTCTATTCTATTCTATTCTATTCTATTCTATTCTATTCTATTCTATTCTATTCTATTCTATTCTATTCTATTCTATTCTATTCTATTCTATTCTATTCTATTCTATTCTATTCTAAAAATCCTCCAATAACTCTAGGGCTCATACAAGGACCATAACTGAGATCCAATTTTAAATCAGGGCTGAGATCCTGACCTTAAACCAGGACTGTCTGACTTGCGACTCTTAAGAACTCCTGACTGCACTAGCTTTCAGATTGTACCACCTGCATCAGAAGGGAAGAAGAGAAGGGCTGCTGGTAATATGAAGGAAGGAATTGGTGGGATTTTGCAAAGCAAGCAAGGGAGATGGGGAAGAAAGTCTCAGCTTGAAGACTTCAACCAGCTTTTGAAAGGTTTAATCTCATCCTGTTTTTCCTCCCAATTTAGCACTCCCTTCAGCCAATCCACAGCAGCTGTAGTTGCTAGGGCAACCATCCAAGTTTAACAGAGATTTCACTCAATATCAGCCCACCCTTCTTTGGATTAGGAAAGAATTCTAGAAAAGAAATATGGCGTGAAGAGATCAAATAGGAGTCCAGAGGTTAGAAGGTCCAGCGCAGTGTTTCTTAACCTTGGCCATTTTGAGATGTGTGGACTTCAACTCCCAGAATTCCACACCAGCCATGGGTCTAGAACAGTGTTTCTCACCTTGGAAGCTTGAAGATGGGTGGACTTCAACTCCCAGAATCCCCCAGCCAGTGTTGCTGGCTGGGGGATTCTGGGAGTTGAAGTCCACCCATCTTCAAGCTTCCAAGGTTGAGAAACACTGGTCTAGAAGGTCCAGAAAAGTGTTTCTGGACTTCAATTTCCAGGGCATCTGGACTTCAGTTCCCAGAATTCCATAGTAGCATAGTTGTCTGTGGAATTCTGGGACTTGATATCCACAGATCTCAAAACGGCCAAGGTTGAGAAACACTGGTCCAGAGATGAGAACTGATGAGAGATTAACTGGGTATCGTTAAGATCCGACTGGTGTCCTCAAGTCACTCGCATATATTAAAGAAAAATCTCCCTCTCGACAGTCTACACCAGCTTCTTTCTAAGAGTTTTTGGTTTGTTTCATTTTTTTAAAAAAAAAGAAAGCGACATTCCAGCGACATTTGACTGCAGGCAGAAATTTTCCTGCCAGCTACAACTGAATGGGATGCCCAGCAGATCAGCAGTAAAATGCGAGGGCTGCATTCTGTAACCGCTCCTGCCAACCTCCATTTCAACAACGCTTGCCAAAACCTAAAATGTTCCCTTTGTGCTTTAGGCCCTTTCTTCAACGGCTGTCAAAACAAGCCCGGAGGCTTTTTGGATGGAGTCTGCAAACAAAAAAAAACCGAAATCCAGGCTGAATCTGGTCAAAAAAGGCATTGGCAAGGAGAAGGAAACCAGAAATCATCATCCTCTTTTAACAACCCCATAATCCCTTGCAGGGCAAGGAATGGAGCTGAGTATTTACTGGCCAGATGCCCTTCCTGTTGCCAATGAGGAGTTTTGTTCAGCAGATATATACTCATTGTGCCCAGAAAAGAGAAATATCTGCCTCTACTTAGGATCGAACTCACAGTCTCCTGATTGTCAGGCGAGAGCGTCACCTCTAGGCTACCGCACCACTCCAGAAGGAAATCAGAAATAAACAACAGACTCTGCTTTTGGAATGCTTTTCTGACGTAATTTATTTCCAAGCAGCTAAATTCATTCCAGCTACTGCCCTACCTGAAGTTGTTCCTACAATGCTTTGAAAAGAAAGAAAAAAAAAACAACACTAAAATTCTGCCCTCACTTTCTCCAAGAGGCTGTCCTGGAGAAGAACTGACCGCATCTCCCGCCGCCCTTAGCCAATGCAGCCCTCAGGATAGTGGTGGGATTCAAATTTTTTTACTACCGGTTCTGTGGACGTGGCTCGGTGGGCGTGGCAGGGGAAGGATACAGTAAAATCTCCATTCCCTCCCCACTCCAGGGGAAGGATACTGCAAAATCCCCATTCCCTCCCGATCAGCTGGGACTTGGGAGGCAGAGAATAGATGGGGGCGGGGCCAGTCAGAGTGGTATTTACCGGTTCTCCGAACTACTCAAAATTTCCGCTACTGGTTCTCCAGAACTGGTCAGAACCTGCTGAAGACCACCTCTGCCTCAGGAGACTACCCAATTTGGAGAAAAACACCTTCCTAAGGCCTCTTCTCTTCCCTCCAAACCGAGCCCATCCACCCCTTCCTTGCCAACCAGAAAACCACCAATATCCCTTTACCTCACCGCGTCTCTTCGGCTGCTTACAGCAACAACCGAATGGAAGCAAATTGAGATCTTGGACCACCTCAGACCTGCAGCCAAACTGTAACGAATGGGGGAGGTTTGAAGGGGGGTGGGGGGTGGGAGAAGAAACACAACTCCTACGCCACCACAAACTCGTTTCTGCCAAAGTTGACCGCCCCACGGCCACGTACCTGGGTCACACTTACCTGGCTGTTTTCCCCGCCTCCGTCCTGGGACTCTGAAAAAAGGCGATTAGACACACCATGCATAACAAGTCATCGGCAAAAGTCATCTTGAAATTAAACTAGAAGAGCGGTTGGCTTGATTTCGCCCAGCCTTACCTCTCGTCCAGCTGTTCTAGCCGGCTCTTCACCGAATGGGCGTTGTTCTCCTTGGTGATCTTCTGGAGGAGGTAGAAGGTCTGCTGGAACATCCGGAGTAAGTACTCCTCGAATTCCACAGGCACACAGTTCTTTGACATGAGTTCGTTGATGCAAGACATGGCCAGCACGCCCAGCTGGCCACGCTCGTGACTCAAGGAGGCGTTCTGGCTGCTGCCGTTGATGGAGGACATCTTCCTGCCGCGGGTGTCGCAGCCGAAGCGGGCGAAATGGAAGATGGTGGTGAGGAGGGATGGGGTGATACTGGTCGACAGAGGGATCCAGCTGAAGAGGTGGGCTAGGCACTCCAAAGCCAGGGAGCAAACGTATTCGCTCTCTGAGTCAAGGACGGGGATTGGCTGGTTCAGTAATTTGGCCACACTGGGACTCTGCAATAGGCTACTCAAGAGATCGCCTGTACAGGAAAAAGCACACGCGTACAAGTTAAGTCCGGTCATGCTAAGATTTGCCAACAATATAGCAATAGCACTGAAGACTTACATATAGCTTCACAGTGCTTTACAGCGGTTTACAGAATTACCCCATGGCCCCCAACAATCTGGGTCCTCATTTTACCCACCTCGGAAGGATGGAAGGATGGGTCAATCTTTAGCCAGTCAGAATTGAACTCCAGACTGCGGGCAGAGTCAGCCTGCAATACCACAATCTAACAACTGCGGCACCAGGGCTCCTAATGCAACATCCAATCAACTACAGCAATAGCAGCAGCACTTAGACTTATATATCGTTTTACAGTGCTTTACAACCCTCTCTAAGTGGTTTACAAAGTCAGCCTCGTCCCCAACAATCTGGGTCCTCATTTTACCCACCTCAAAAGGATGGAAGGCTGAGTCAACCTTGAGCCGGTGAGAATCGAACTGCTGGCAGTATGCAGAGTCAGCCTGCAATTACTGCATTCTAACCACTGCGCCACCACGTCTCTTCAAGGCGTTTCTCAACCTTGGCAACTGTCAGATGTACGGACTTCAATTCCCAGACTATGCAGGTAGCCCTCGACTTATGAACGGTCACTTAGCGACTGTTTAAAGTTATGACAGCCCTCCAAAAGCTACTTATGACCAAGGACTGTGGCGATTCAATGAGGGGCGAAACAGGCCCAGGTTCTGTGGAGTCCCCAAGGGGTGGGAAACCGAACAGGGCGTGTCACTGGGGGTGAGAGAAGCCTTGGAAGGTTTGGGGCAGGTGTGCTAGTGCCTGCACTAGGCTTCCTTCACCCAAGGCACTTTGTGCACTGCTTAATGACAGTACCAGGGAGAGCAGTGGGATGGAGATGATTTAAGTGACTCAATCTCACTTAACAAACGTCCATGACATGAGGTCATAATAGGCAGGATCCAGTGGTGGGTTGCCCCCGGTTCGCACCGGTTCTATAGAACTGGTAGTAAAACCGGCGGGAGGCTCTGCCCACTGACCCCGACATCATCAAAATGCTTCTGTGCATGCACAGAAGCTTCTGTACTTGTGCAGAAGAGCGCACCCGCGTGTGGCCCCACTGCAAACCGGTAGTAAAGGTAAGTAGAACCCACCCCTGGCAGGATCCACTAGAGCAGGGGTGTCAAACTCGGTTTCATTGAGGGCTGCATCAGGGTTGTGATTGACCTTGGGGGGCCAGGATGGGCGTGGCCAGCTCGACGTGACTCATGTCGGGCGGGGGAGGTAAGAGTATGAATATTCATGGACTGGAATAGATCAGCCAATGGGAAGGCATGGTAACAGGTCAGCAATGAGGCTTATTTGGAAATAGAAACTTAAGGAAGAAGTCTGGGCGTGGCTTAGGCAACTGAGTCTGTGCAGAAGGTCTGAAACAGAAACTAAACAAGTCTGGACTTGCTTGCCTGCTCTGTGCTCAGATCTAAAATGAAACTAAACTGAACTTGTCTGTTTGAGCTTGTCTGCTCTGCTGAAATGAAACTAACTGTCCTGTCCTGCCTTGTGTTCCGCCTGTAACTTTCTACCACGTTGAAGAATCAACTATTGGTATTATAAAATTTATTTCATCTGTTATTATGTATATAAAGAAGTTTATGAATCCTGTTGAATCAGTTATCTGTGTGTGCTTCTGGATTTGATTTTTGCAAGAAACTCTGATGGGGGGGGGGGGGAGGGGGACTTTGCCGGCAAAAACGGATTCCCGAGCTCCATTTTCGGCTGCGACGGCCTCCTGCAGCCCTCTACCAGCGAAAACGGAGGTCGGGAGGGCCGCCCGCAGCCCTCCCGAGCTCCGTTTTCGCTGGCAGAGGAACCACGGGCCAGTCCTTCACTGTTTCCAGGGTGGTCCCCCGGGGCCAGATCTAAGCACCCCATGGGCCGGATCTGGCCCCTGTGGGCCTTGAGTTTGACATCCCTAATTAGAATCATAGGCCGAAGTATCCCTGAATCCTTTTTTTTTTTTTTTACCCCAGCAGCCTAGTGGAATAGACAGAAAATCCTGCTGACTTGCTCTTGAAATAAGTCATTCAGAAGAGGACCTTCGGGGTTACCAGCTTAATCATCCCCCCATCTCATGTTTCTGAAGTGAGCTTCTGATCTCCCCTAATTAAAACTGGGCAGCCAATATCGGGCAGGAGCCCTACTTTTTTTTAATGAATTGACAGCCTGCGCTGGCTGTCCGTGTGAGGAGCAATCTGTGCTAATGAGACAGCAAGCCGTTGCCATTTCGTAGGATGGCTTTAATTAGCGTGAATTATGGTACCCTGGTTTAGGCTTCTCAGCCTGATGAACTGCTCTGTCTGTCGAGAAAGAGGCCAGGCAGTGGAAGTCATCAGAAAGTTTGCTCGGACAAGTAGCAAACTTGCAATGTGGCTCCCTAATGCAGAGTTTCTCAACCTTGGCAACTTGGAAGATGTGTGGACTTCAACTTCCAGAATTCCCCAGCCAGCAACACATCTGAAAGCTGCCAAGGTTGAAAAACACTAATTCGTAAGGGCCAGAAGCCCTGGGATACATCACAAATCCACCACAACCAAATCACCACAACCTACCGTCACTGTTATCCCTATAGCAACAACATCGTCAAAATAAGCTACACCACAGCCATTTCTGTACAACGTTCAAATTTTGTTGTATAGAAACCATCTTGTCTTCCTTCCCTAGACCCAGATACTGACTCTCCACCCCCCAAAGACATGGGTGTCATTAAGAGGAGTGATATTTCTCTCTCTGGGCACACCAAGAATATATCTGCTGAACAAAACTCCGCATTGGTGACAGGAAGAGCATCCGGCCATTAAAACACTCTGCTAGCTCCATTCAGTTGCCCAGACTGCTACCCCGCAAGGGATTATGGGGTCGTTAAATGAAGATGATGATAATGATGATGTAGGTGTCACTAAGAATTACAGGCAGTCCTTGACTTACAACTACAAGGGGGACCGGAATTTCCACTGTTAAGCAAGGTCGTTGTTAAGCATGCCGTGCCTAATTTTACCACCATTTTTGCCCCGGTTGTTAAGCGGATCATGCGATCATTAAGCGAACCCGTCTTCCCCCATTGACTTTGCTTGTAGGAAGCTGGCTGGAAAGGTCACCAATGGGGAGATCACGTAATTCCGGGATGCTGCAAACTTTGTAAATACATGCTGGTTGCCAAACACCCAAATTGTGATAATGTTAACTGTGTGACCGTTGCAAGTGCGAGGACCGGTCATAAGTCCCTTTCTTCAGTGCGGATGTAATTTCGAATGGCCACTAAGCAAATGGTTGTAAGGTCGAGGACTACCTGGTATGGACAACGAACAGAAGGAGAAGCAAAGATTTTTACCACTTTCTCTGGACGTCGGAGATGGTGGTGGGGTGGCAGCCGTAACACTGTATTTATCCCAAATGCTCTCCAAAATACCTGTCACAAAAGAAGAGCAAAGTCTCAGCAGCTGCAAATTTGTTCACACATTCAGTGCCGAGCCTCAGTTAACAAGTTTGTTATTTCAGTGGAATTCGGGGAATTTGAGAACATGGTTTAACCTCAAGCGTTGATGCCACGCGCTCTGTGTGTCATGGTCTCTTTACCTGTCAATCAGGGCCAGATTCCTGACTGTATTTTTGAAAAAAAAAAAACCATGAGAATGCCGAAGGAGAGAACGCTGATAACATCTCTTTCTTAGCAGAAAACAAAAAAACGGGTAGGAGGTCTTAAGAGACAGCAGGATTTCCAGAAATAAAACTGATAATGAAGAGGGTTATTTTGGCAACAAATGTGAGGTTATTTAGGGTTCGGATTTGAGTCAGCCGACTGTTAAAAATAATGTGTCTACTTTGTACTCTCTTGAGATCCTAACACTGTTTTTGTTTCATGGGGGGGGGGGGGGGGAAGAAGAGATTGATGGGGAAACATAACAAGAGGCATTTAAAATAATGTACAGTGTGGGAAAATCTTATTTTACAGTATTAAGACTTCAAAGACATAGTGAAACTATGCCATTAAAAAAAAAGAAATACTTCCCTTCCACTTCTTCTTCGAATTTCTCATCTATTTCCTGATTTCAACTCCTACCGCTATAGAGCACTGCACACCAAGACAACTAGACACAAGAACAATTTTTTCCCGAACGCCATCACTCTGCTAAAAAATAATTCCCTCAACACTGTCAAACTATTCATTAAGTCTGCACAATTACTACTATTAGTCTTGCCATCGTTCCTATCACCCATCTCCTCCCACTTATGACTGCATGGCTGTAACCTTGTTGCTGGTATCCTTACGATTTATATTGATTGTTTCCTAGTATAATTTGATTGCTTATTTGTACCCTATGACTATCATTAAGTGTTGTACTTTATGATTCTTGAGGAATGTATCTTTTTTTTTATGTACACTGAGAGCATATGCACTAAAGACAAATTCCTTGTGTGTCCAATCATACCTGGCCAATAAAGAATTCTATTCCATTCCATTCCATTCCAAATATCATGTTTGTCATTCCACCCCCAATTGTTGAGTAGTTTCTACATTCATTTCCAGTGGTGGGATTCAGCTGGTTCTCTCCGGATCGCGTGAACAGGTAGCGGCGACTGTGGGAGGCTCCGCCCACCCGCCCGGATGTAATGCGCGACTACTTGCATGCACAGAAAGCCGTGCGCATGCGCAGAGGTGGTGCACGCTCATATTTGCACCTCTGATCATTTCTTTAGACAATCCCCTTGTCTCCTCATTGTTCTTTATCGTTTGATGCACGTTTTTGAGCATTAAAATTATTTCTTCATTCGCCTCTTATTATCCCCTGTAGATCCATTTTATAACAATTTAAGAAAAATTACTCAGTATACCTCTTTAGTTCCAACGTCTCAATATTTAAAAACTCCCACTTAATATTTCATGGCTGGCCTGGAAATTCTGGGAGTTGAACTCCCCACATCTTAAAGCTGCGATGGGGCCTTGCACGGCCCGGTTGCTGGGATGCCGCAGAGCAGTGCTGGTCCACGACCCAGAGATTAGGGACTCCTGGCTTAGAGTCCCCAACTCTAAGAGTAGACCCATGGCAAGGTAGGATGCAAATGAATTTAACAAATACGTACATAAATAAATAAAATTAAATTAAAGGTGCTTTGGCAGCCATTCAAAAGGGAATATTGCCAGCTTCCCTTGTCAGCTTGCAGTACAACCTGGGTTTTCCTGTCTCACTAACCTGTGAGAAGTCCAAGGACATTCTGAACCTGCTCCAGGAGCAGCTTCCGCAGCTCCTCCTTCCGTGCGATGCTGAGGTCCTCCCGTGGGCAGGCCAGCTCTTCGGATGTGGTCTTCAGCATGATCAGCCCAAGTGGAGTTGTCACTGGGGACTGGATTAACTATTAAAGAGAATGGGTTTTTAGCATGAACAGCTTTCTCTTATTTGTCTATCTGTCCATCCCTCCATATACGCACCACCCATCTGTCCGCCCTGTTCTGACCTAGGCTTCCTGATATAGTGAAAAGCACACAATTAGTCCCAAAAACCCTTTTTTTGATTTTAATGGCTGTGAATTCCTTTCATTCACAGCACGTGCTGAATTGCCAAGAGTTGATAAATAGTCCAACAGAAGTCTGCCACAGTCCTTCAGATAAGGCTGGTAAACACCCACCTTTATCTTCTTTGACACGCTGCCAAAGACCTAATTGGCAATTATCTTAGCAAGGTCACATGGAAACACATAGTCAAAAACGGAGCTTCAAAGTACAAACCGACATCATCCACAACGTTGCTTCCTGCAAAGATCCGTGTGCCTTTGCTCTTCCTTTATATCTTATGGGAGGGGCCAATCATCTCCAAGCCTTACTCCTGAGTTGTCCCTTTAGTTTTAACTGTTCTTGCCTTCTGGCAGATCTGCGCATGCGCACACTAGGAACAGGCTCCTCCTGTCCTTTGCCTCTCTGATGTCCAACTCTGGAGGCTCCGGAGTCCGCACATGATTCCCAGATGGCCCTGGCCCCATCTCTGCCTCCGACACAGAGCCCTCGTCCGAGCCTTCCCCAGACTCCAGGACTGGCCCATGTTCCTCCCCAGCCTCCTCACTGTCCGATTCTGCTGCCAGCTCCGCAGGCTGCTGGCGGACCATAACACGTCCATCCATCCATCCCTTTCTTTGGAAAGCTACCCGCAGAATCAATATATTTAGAATAGAGAACTAGTCTGGTGTATAGGCCATCCTCAGTTAATGATGCTCATTAGGACTTGAATTTCTGTAGCTAAGTAAGTTGTGTAGTTGTAAAGCACACTGTCACATACCTGCATCGCTTAGCAACAGCAATCCACATTGGCGCCATTAAGCAAGTACTGTGGGCCCTTAAAATGAGTTCTAGGCAGCTTATAAACAGGCTGGCAGGCAAGGTATGGTGCCAGCATGGCGGCACCAGGGATAGCTACTGCCAGATGGGGGAAAGTGGAAGACTTGTGATCTTCCCTATCAGCTTCCAATTGACTCTGCTCATGGGAAGCCAGCAGAGAAGGTTGCAAATGGCGATCATGTGACCCCAGGTAAGGTAAGACGGTTGCAAATGTCCAGATCGTGGTTACGTGACTATGGGCAGTGCTGGGAGGTGGAAATTCGAGGACTAGTCACGAGTCTCTTTTTTTCAGTGCTGTTATAACTTCGAACGGTCGATGAACAAATGGTTGGTAAGCGAGGATTACATTGCAGTGATTAAGATATCAGGCAAGCAACCAGGAAGCTATGGATTCTAGTCCCACCTTAGACACAAAGCCACAGGCCAGCCTCTCTCTCTCAGCCCTAGGAAGCAGGCAATGGCAAACCACTTCTGAAATTCAGGCGTCAGGACTGACTTGAAGGCACCAGCATAAGAATGGACCACACTTAAGATGACTTTTGTTTCTGAACAACAGAGTTAGCTTCTAACCTTACCTGTAAAATATTTGTGAAGAAGTCATGATAAAACATGGGCCAGTCTTGCCGGCCAATATCCACAATGACCTTACAAAGTTTGTTTCGGATGAAGTAAGGCAAAGTTTTATGGTGAGCTAAAAGAAGTTTTGGCAGGCAACTGCGAACCTCCGTTTTATCCTGAGATGGGACCCCAAGCCACATCTTGTTAATCAGGTTCTGAAACAGACAGACATTATGATGATGAACCAGGTTGACACATAACCTTCTTTGCTTAAGTCTACAGCTGATATTCAAGGTATTAAATATAGAAGTTAGCTTGCTAAAAATACCAACTTTTAAAATAGGTGCTATTTGGAAAGCTGTTTTTGTTTATTTGCTAATTGAATTCAGTGGGAAAGCATTTATTTACAATTAAGAGGTGAGTTCTCGTTCACAAGAAGGAACTAAACCTCTACTAATTCATGCCAGTAACTAATACTAGGATTGCAGGAGAATAGAGAAATAGGTTAACTATTGAGACTAATTTAATCTCATTTTGATCCATTTGATTCATGCTTGAAAAAAAAATAACTCTAACTCAGAATTATACATAAAAAAATAAAATAAAATACTTTCTCTGCCATAAAGAGCTTGACTTCTTTTAAAATTGACAACTTTATATGCTTCGTTTTATAGCTTTCACCACCCACACAAAAACATTCAACCCTCTTGCTTTTTTTATGAATTGCTTTTGAGTGAAACAGATTGAATAATTTGTTAGGGTGCAACGTTTCTTGGTTCCCCCTCCAATACATGTTTCTGCAACCCAAGTACAGATTCTGGAACAAAGTACCAGTACCAGCGCAAAGGAATGAAATATTCATTTAATGGACCACATGGGGTGAAGAGATGTCTGTTAAATCCTGATCCCGCAGCCCATTACTGGACCAATGGCCTATCCGGAATTGGGCCATACGAGTGGCTGACTGGAGCACATGCATGTGTGCAACTCAACTTGCACGAGCGACGGGGCAGGACTTGTGCGTATGTGCGCCGACCCACCACTCGCGCAAGTCGAGCTGTGCTTGCCGACCAGCCTGCCACTCGCGTGGCCCACTTCCCAGGGATGGGCTGCTGGGGGTTCGCAGGGGTTCGGGAGCTAATCTAGCTAAGATTCTGTGCAGTTCGGACAACCCCCAAATCCCACTCCTGGCTGGCCCACCCAGCCCCTCGCCTCTCAGGAGTCCCCACGCAGACCGTTTTCGATGCAGGTAAATGCAGGATGTGTGGGGAGGCTCGGGGTGGGGAAACGGGCCTACTGGAAGTTCGGGAAGGCCGGAAACAGGCCCGTTTCTGGCCTCCAGAGGGCCTCCGGAGCCCGGGGAGGGCAAAAACGCCCCCGCGCCATGGTGCAGGAGGCCGGCTAGGCCACGCCCACCATGGCCACATCAACCCCTTGCTAAAATTTTTGAAGCCCACCCCTGCCACTCGCCCCCCCCATCCTGCCAGCAGGGCCACCACGCCACAAAGGTTGGGCCCCGGTGTTATAAAGAGCATGTTACGAGCATGGTTAGCCCAGTTTGGTAGCTCACCTCAAATACTGTTAAACTGTACATCATGACATAATCATTTCTCGTGCTCGACAGGAAATAGAGGCAGAATCTCCAGGCACCGACCTGCTGAGCGAAGTTATTCAGAAGCTCCTCTGGATAGGCAAATAAAGCAAAATCAAAATCAAACCTGCATTAGGATTTAGAACAAAAAGAGGGACTGCACAGGAGAAAGCCATTTCTATATCCCTCTTGTTTTAGGAGAAAAGCCAGAAGGCCTGGCCCTGAGCTATTTATACCATTATTTACATTCAAGTTACTATCGATCAGAGGTTCTAAAAGCTGCAGCCGAAGACTACTTGAGCTTATAAAAAGAATGACTGATGTGACCCTAACCCACAGGACTTTAAACTTATTTTTAACCTGCTGATGTTGAAATGCTTTAAAAACTGGCTTTTCCTTTGAACCACTGGGATAAAAAGTCTTGGTTGATCTAAGGTCGGTTCCCCAGGGTTTGGTGGTTTTCAATGTACTTCTAAACCCACTCCTGCTCTATTCATCAAAAGTAACGGAGTGAATAACATTCCATTGTATTGTACTGTACTTATATGCTGTATAAGATGCATTCCACCCCCCCCAAAAAAAGAGGGTGGAAATGTTGAGGCCTCTTATACACCGAATGCAGCCATTTTTGGCCTCCTGAAATCCCACCCCACACGTCCAGTTTTCTGCAAAAACAGGCCCATTTTTTGCAAAAACGGGGCCTGCAGAGGGTTTGGGAGGCCTGCAGAGAGCTCCTGGGGACTGGGGAGGGCAAAAATGCTCTTGTTTTTGTGAAAAACGGGCCCATTTTTGGCCTCACAACCCCCCCATGTCGCGTTTTTGCCCTCCCCAGCCCCTGGAAGCTCTCTGCAGGCCTCTCAAACCCTCTGCAGGCCCCGTTTTTGTGAAAAACAGGCCTGTTTTTGGCCTCCCAACCCCCCACATGTTGCGTTTTTGCCCTCCCCAGCCCCCAGGAGCTCTCTGCAGGCCTCTCAAACCCTCTGCGCATCTTATTTTTGCAAAAAAGGGCCCGTTTTTTGCAAAAACTGGATGCTCAGAGGGTTTAGGAGGCCTGCAAAATGCTCCTGGGGGCCGGGGAAGGAAAAAAAATTTTTTTCTTGTTTTCGAAATCTTGATGCGCGTCTTATAGTTCGGAAACTATGGTAATTCATATCCCACTTTCATCAACCTTCTACCTGGTGACTGCCCCCCAATAATTGCCCTGTAGCTAATTAAGGTTCTCTGGCACAGAAAGTCTTTTCAAACAATCTGGCAGATTATTGCATTTTTTTTAAGAGAGAGAGAGAGAGAGAGAGAGAGAGAGAGAGAGAGAGAGAGAGAGAGAGAGAGAGAGAGAAGAAAAACATCTTTAAAAAAGGGAGGAAAAAAATGTGGAATATTTTGGAAGCGTGCAACTTCAACTTGCTGTGCTCAAAGGGGCTTATGAGAGCAGACACCAGAACAAAACAAAGTTGCCATAATTCTGAAATCTGAGGCAAAACTTGGGAGAAAATGGGAAAAGAGGTCGGCTTACCGATTTCACGCTTTCTCTCGTTCGTAGTGCAGTTGTGGAAAAACTCCGTCATCAGGCTCTCCAAGGCTCGGAGCGAGGCCTCTTCTGATGCCTGCCAAAGATGTTTTAAGAGAAATAGTCACACTTGAAAATGTTTACAAAATGCAGCCTTATATTGTCGCAGGAAAAAAAATCTTTTATGCAACTCTAGTGGTTTAACACATACTAAAAAGCAGAGACATCACCCTGCCAACAAAAGGGCGTATAGTCAAGGCTATATGGAAGTAGTGGAAATGGAGGTAGTGACAGATTTTATTTTCCTGGGCTCCAAGATCACCGCACATAGGGACTGCAGCCAAGAAATTAAAAGACGCTTGCCCCTGGGGAGGAAAGCTATGGCAAATCTAGACAACATACTAAAAAGCAGAGACATCACCCTGCCAACAAAAGTGCATATAGTCAAGGCGATGGTTTTCCCAATTACAATGGATGGCTGTAAAAGTTGGACCATAAGGAAGGCTGAGCGCCAAAGAATGGAGGCCTTTGAACTCTGGTGCTGGAGAAGACTCCTGCGAGGCCCTTGGACTGCAAGGCGATCCAACCGGTCAGTCCTAGAGGAGATCATCCCTGACGGCTCTTTCGAAGGCCAGATCCTGAAGATGAAACTCAAATACTTTGGCCACCTAATGAGAAGGAAGGACTCCCTGGAGAAGAGCCTAATGCTGGGAACGATGGAGGGCAAAAGAAGAAGGGGACAGCAGAGAACGAGGTGGCTGGATGGAGTCACTGAAGCAGTAGGCGTGAGCTTAAATGGACTCCGGAGGATGGTAGAGGACAGGAAGGCCTGGAGGAATGTTGTCCATGGGGTCGCGATGGATCGGACACGACTTTGCAACTAACAACAAATGTGTAATGCTATATATTATTTAAAGAAATCCCAAATAATTACAAAAATGACACAACTTCGCAACTAAAAACAACAACAGTCTTCCAACAGTTTATATCCAAACAATGCAAAAACTGTCAACATAAAAATGTCATAAATCCGTAGTATTAGGTCGTGGTTGCATAATACTCAACAGACCCCAGAATGGAAGTGTATTACAACTGGAAACTTCAAATCAAGTAAGACTCCTTCAACTTTTAGAAACACACAGGAACACTAACTCTTGAGTCCATCTGTTGGGTTTCTCCAATTTTCACAGGGTAGATTTTATAACAACAGCTTCTCCTACTTTGATCAGGACTATTGGCGCTCACATTGTTTAGGAAAAACTGAATTTAGGCTGGCTTACTCACTGCAGCTTGTATCTTAGCAACAGACTACTGAATTTTCATCGGCTCTTCGTAAGTTTTAAAATAGAAGGCACTTCCCATAAGATTACTGATCCGGAGATTGATTATTCCAGGTATGAAAAATATGGAAAATATTGTCAAACTAGCCAACCAAGTGCTTTAGGTTCAAATTGCAGTTCTCCTTCACAACTCTTCGAAAATTTATCTTTTAAATAGCAAAACGGGTTGCCTGTACTTTTTCATCATGTTTATATATATATATTTTTGCAGTTCTCCCCAATGCTTATTTATTTTATTTATTAAATTCATTGGCTACCCATCTTACTGCAAGGTAACTCTGAGCGGTTTACAATATTATTATATTATCACACAGTCATTATCACTGAGAATATTCTTCTCCTTTTCTGGGTTCCAGCTCAAATTTGAATGTTTGGACCAGATATTCTGGTCCTCCGCTTTACACTGGAAAACAGGGTAAAACCGGAGGTAAAAATCAAGAATGACGATGTTGCCATTGAAATATGGTCACTGAAGCAACGGATTAAAAACACTTTAAATTTGCTTTCTTTCTAAATCTTTGGTCCTTGCCGATACAACATTAGCCCAGGGCTCTCCAAACTTGGCAACTTTAAGACTTGTGGACATCAACTACCAGAATTCCCCAGCCACTTTGGAGACACCCCCCCCCGGGCTAATGCTAATGTATCGACAAAGACCAAAGATTCGGAAAGCAAAACGAAGAGTGTTTTTAATCTGTTTGCTGCAGTGAACGTATTTCAGCTGGCTGGGGAATTCTGGGAGTTGAAGTCCACAAGTCTTAAAAGTGGCCGAGTTTGGAGACCCCCCCTGCACTAGCCAATTTGGGTCTTTCTGGCTTATTGAGTAAGGAGACTGCACTATTTCTATCACCTTTTTAAAAAAAATCTACAAAACAAGAAGCTCAATCCAGCTGTAATCTTACCTAGAAGAGATGATTGCCAGGCAAACAATAATACACCAATGGTTCCTCTTTCATTTGCAAAATAACATTTTTAATGCATATTCTACAAGGCTGCCAAACCCACATTTGTTGAAATATTAAGTAATCTCGCTACAGCCTCCTCTATATCTCATGTACAGAACGATGCCAAATGTTTATAAAATATAAGAATAGTTTTTTCTGGATCAGGCCAAGGCCCCTTCATCTAGAATTTTGCTTCACAGGATAGCTAACAAGATATTCTGAGCACTTGAAAACAGAAGATGGAGTCCCGCATCTTTGCCACTGGTAACTAGTATCAACTAGTATTTGGAAACGCTTTCAAACGTCTTCAACCAGGCTAGGATATTGAGTCTTCAAGGCCAAGAATTTGGACAGACCTGTTGTCCATCAATTTACTTAACACTCTTTGAAAACAACTCTTGATAAGAGGCCTGGTGGCGCAGTGGTTAGAATGCAGAACTGCAGGCTGACTCTGCTGACTGCCAGCAGTTCGATCCTGATCGGCTGAAGGTTGACTCAGCCTTCCATCCTTCCGAGGTTGGTAAAATGAGGAGGACCCAGATTGTTGGGAACAGTATGTCGACTCTGTAAACTGCTTAGAGAAGGCTGCAAAGCACTATGAAGCAGTATATAAGTCAAAATGCTATTGCTGTTGCTATAACACTTAATGTACAGTACATATAGCACACAAGGATCTTTGGAAAAAGAAATGTAAAAATGATGTCCGAATTATTCCTAATGTACAATTTTAAAGTCAGAATTTATGATTTTCCTCTTTCCTTAAAACATCATGAGCCATCATGAGCCACGGTAGTGCAGTGATTAGAGTGCAGTACTGCCGGCTACTTCTGCTGACTGCCGGCTGACTGCAATCTGGCAGTTCAAATCTCACCAGGCTCAAGGTTGATTCAGCTTTCCATCCTTCCGAGGTGGGTAAAATGAGGACCCAAATTGTTGGGGGCAATTTGCTGATTCTGTAAACCGCTTAGAGAGGGCTGTAAACTGACACAGACTTCAGAGGATAATTAGAACTGCAGAAAAAACCATTGCTATCAACCTGCCTTCCATTGAGGACCTGTATACTGCATGAGTCAAAAAGAGGGCTGTGAAAATATTTACAGACCCCTCGCATCCTGGACATAAATTGTTTCAACTTCTACCCTCAAAAAGATGCTATAGGGCACTGCACACCAGAACAACTAGACACAAGAACAGTTTTTTCCCGAATGCCATCACTCTGTTAAACAAATAATTCCCTCAACACTATCAAACTATTCACTAAGTCTGCACTACTATTAATCTTCTCATCCCACTTATGACTGTATGACTGTAACCTTGTTGCTGGTATCCTTACGATTTATATTGACTGTTTCCTAATATGATTTGATTGCTTATTTGTACCCTATACTATCATTAAGTGTTGTATCTTATGTTTCTTGACGAATGTATCTTTTCTTTTATGTACACTGAGAGCATTTGCACGAAAGACAAATTCCCTTTGTGTCCAATCACACTTGGCCAATGAATAATTCTGTTCTGTTCTGTTCTGTTCTGTTCTGTTCTGTTCTCTTCTCTTCTAAAGCACTGTAAAGTGGTATTTAAGTCTAAGTGATTTTGCTAACATGAAGGACTGGCCAGTTATTCACTAATATCGTTGCCTGCAAACTGTTCAAGGGAGTTGTGGGAGGAATGCAATACAATGCTGTTTTGATTTACGAAGATGCTTTTCAGAATGAAAAATACATTCGATTGTCTATATTTGAACAGCTATCCAGTATTTCAAAAGCCATGTCTTCCCAATGACTAATGAATTCAAGCTTCTTCCTTCCAAGCATGTGCTTGGAAAGACGATATTTTTAAAAGTTGTACTGTAATGATTTTCCATGTCAACACAAGCTGTTCTCCTTACTAACTCCCAATTAGTGGTCGGGAACAGCAAGAATTGATTGTAAGAATAGCTTTGATGTAACAGGATGAATCCAACTGAACGTGTGATTTACATGAGGGTTTAAAACAAATTAACACTGTTGCTGATGAGCAGAATTCAAAACCACCAAGTACTTGGTGACAAGGCTATAAATTTATTTATCTAGGCTTTTTAAGAGTAATAAATGAGAAGGTATGTGTCTCTTCATTTAGTCATTTGCAAGGTAGCTTTACTGAAATGTAGTAATCATTTAGGAAGTTTGTGGTTCAAAAGAGGATCTGACCACCCATTTTACCGTATTTTTTGGAGTATAAGATGCACTTTTCCCCCCCCCAAAAAAGAGGGTGAACATCTGGGTGCATCTTATACTCCAAATGTAGCCCCGCCCAGCTTCTCAAAGGGAGGTTTCTGAGGCTGAAAAAAGCATCACAAATGAAGCTTCAGAAACAAAGCCCCCAAACAGAGCTTCAGAAAAAAAGCCTCCAAACAGAGCTTCAGAGGCTTTTTTCTGAAACTCTGAGGCTTTCAGAGGCAGGAAAAAAAGCAAAAAAAAAAAAAAAAAAAAAAAAGGAAGGCTCAGAGCTCACAACCAAGGAACCTGTTGCTAAACTTCACCTCTGGGAACAGCTGATTGGGGGTATTCCAGGAGGCCGATCCACCCGCCAATCAGCTTTTTTCTTATTTTCCCCCCAAAAAACTAAGCTGCGTCTTATACTCTGAAAAATACGGTAATTTAAATCCGATATGCTCATTACATTATCACAATCCTGTAAATGGGAATAGTTCTTCCTATCCCATCAAAGATATTTCTACAGACTGAAAAAAAACTCTGCATCAACCTCTGGATTTGCTATAGTTTCTTAGTAATAATGCAAGACTTTCACACCAATGGATTCACAAGGCTGACTCAGGATTTTAAAAAAACATTTTAAGAATTTCTACAAAGGCAGGATCATGAAGTTGTTTATTTATTGGGATTTTTATCACAGCAAACATACCTAATACCTCCTGTTATTTTCCCGACAAAACAACCCTGTGAGGCAGGTTGAACGGCTGAGAGATAGTGACTGGCCCAAAGTCACCTGGCTGCCATTCATGTCTAAGGTGGGACTAGAACTCCCCGTCGCCTGGTTTCTAGGCCAACACCATAGAAAAGTTAAGATTCCCTCCCACCAGTACAGTGATGTGGGGAAAAAGTATTTTAGAATATCTATTCAGAGGATGGTAGAGGACAGGAAAGCCTGGAGGAACGTTATCCATGGGGTCGCGATGGGTCGGACACGACTTCGCAACTAACAACAAAACAAAATTTTATTTCTATAAGGCAGAGGTGTCAAACTCAAGGCCTGCAGGCCGGATTCGGTGCTTAAATCTGGTCCGTGGGGCCAGCCTGGAAATATCAAAGGACTGGCCCACAGTGCCTCTGCCGGCTAAAATGGGCTGCGTGCAGACCCCCTGCAGCCCGTTTTCGGCCTCCACGGCCTCCTGCAGCACTCTGCTGGTCAAAAATGGTCCATGAGGAGGCACCCATGAGGCTGGCAGAGTGTTGTATTTTTGGCCGGCAGAGTGCTGCAGGAGGCCATGGAGGCCAAAAACAGACTGCAAAGGGCCTTGTGCAGCCCCCCCGCACCCTGTTTTGGCTGGCAAAGTGCTGCAGGAGGCTCTTCAGGCCGAAAACAAGGCCATTCAGGATGTGCAGGAGGTGTCCATCCCGTTTCCCTGCCCTGCCGGCCCGCGGAAGAGAACTAAAATGCTGATCTGGCCCTCGAAGAAATCCAGTTTGACATTAAGGTAATCATTGACTGTGTTATCTAATCACCCTCCCCACTCCTTGCTGTAAATTTTCCCAGCCCTGAGTAACTTTTATAGCATCTTTCAGGGCACAAAATACTTCACAACTCCTATTTAATTTCAAACAAACATTGCAACACAGTTGAAAGCAACCCAGCAATTCATGACCAAAACTGAACTTTTACCTAAATCTAAGATTTTATTTGCTCCACCTGTTGGATTTCCGTCTTGAGCCTTGCCAATAAATTATCAGAAGCTTCACAAACAGCAGAATCGTCCTAGTTCATTCTTTTGGCGCTAAACAAGATTCCACAAATTTAATCATTCACGTTGCTGAAAAATAATGGCATTTAAACGACGATTGACTCATCACACCAAGTACCCTGTTTTCAACCCCATATAAGAAACTTCCTTCTCAAAGAACGAAGACCCATTTTAAAGAGGCTGAAATCTCCTCTGCAAAATCAAAAATTGTTTGCAAAATGAAGTAACACTGTGTACAATATTTACCAATAATAATAATAATAATAATAATAATAATAATAATTTGAAAGGCTAACATTAAATAGATCTATACAGGGAGAAGGAAAATGTCCTTTTATCTATTTCTTTCCTGCGTGTGTTTAAGCCCTTTTTATAACAGGTCATCCTTCAGCTTTCCTCAAGGAAGTCATTGTTGGAAGATCAAATCATGAACAACCATTTGCGGTTCAAACATTTAGATGCAGTAACAGTTCAGAGCACAGCAGAAATAAAAGAAGAAAACATTTTTAAAGTATGGTCCAGCGTCTGTCTGTCTGTCTGTCTGTCTATCCCTCCCTCCCTCTCTCATTTCTAGATTCTCTCCCTCTCTTATGTATGTATGTATCTATCTATCCCTCCCTCTCTCATTTCTATCTAGATTCTCCCTTCCTCCCTCCTCTATCTCTCTTTCATCTATCTATCTATCTATCTATCTATCTATCTATCTATCTATCTATCTATCTATCCCTCTCTCATTTCTATCTAGATTCTCTCCCTCTCTCTCTCTCTCTCTCTCTCTCTCTCTCTCTCTCTCTCTCTCTCTCTCTCAAAGTGGTTGTTGTTACAATTACTTTATCCAACCACTCAGACAGGAGCTCAAGGCAGTCTATATCTCTGTCTGATCCCGATGACTAAGGGATGAAACACTCTAGAGACAGATCCAGAAATCTCAGCACACATGGGGTTCATACGGGAAGAATTTATGCTCATTAAACTGACTTCTCAGCTTGAAAACGCAACAGAAAGGATACAAAGCTTTGACAATTATCCTACTTGGGTGCTAACAGGGTGCAAATTAGACTTAGTTTTGGTCAGGAAGCTGTCCAGGATAGTCCTCGACTTACAACGATTTGGGTAGGGACCATCTGAAGTTACGAAGGCGTTGGAAAAAAAAATGACTTAGGTTTTTCATAGTTACAACTGTTGCCGCATCCTTGTGGTCATGTGATCAAAATGTGGACGCTTGGTAATTGACTCATACTTATAACGGTCGCAGTGTCCCCGCAGTGTCGCATGTGATTCCCTTTTGCAACCTTCCGACAACCAAAGTGAATGGGGAAGCCAGAGTCACTTAACAAACCAGGTTACTAACTTAACAACTGCAGCAATTCATCATTCAACAACGGTGGCATTAAAGGACATAAAATGAGGGGGGGGGAGAGAATTCACTAAACAACTGTCTTGCTTAGCAGTTGGAAATTTTTGGGCTCAATTGTCGTAAGTTGAGGACTACCTATATGCTTTTGGGATGCTGTAGCAGTCAGTTCATATCACAGTAAAAAACAAAACAAAACACGATTGTAAGAAAGATACAACTCATTGTGTCTGCTGGTGAAAAAAAAAACGCTAAAGCCAATCTGACCAGGTTTTAAAGGATTTGAAGAATCAGGTTTCTTGAACAGGAAAAAAAATGTGATTCGTATCACAGCTCATTAGTTGAGAGATGGGAGGTTTGACATGTACTCAAAGATGCCAGGTCAAGTTCTTAATTGAAACTGAAAATGAGCATTAACGTAAACTGGAGAGTTCTCCATGTCGTTGGCATTATGTTTTTCTTTAATTATTTCTGGTGAATGCAGTGCCGGTTTCAAAAAAATAAGAATAGATTACTTAGTGACCTAAGAGCAAAAATATTCAACGGCATCATGGGGACACAATTTTCTCCTGAGTCAAGTTGTGAACTCAGTTATGACAATGTCAACAGGAAATGGCATGAGGCTTAAGAAAGAGGTTAATACCAAAGAACTTGTAACACAGTGCTGTGGAAGAGAAATGGGAGACCGAAAACAAGGAATTTGGACAAACGGGAGTCTTGAAAAAGTTCAACAAAAAGGAAAAAAATCAAAATAACAGACACCAACAGCTCCAGAAGAATGACAATGAAGTTGTTGTTTTTTTGTAATGCTCCGATTATATCTTCTTTTAACGACCCCATAATCCCTTGAGGGGTAGAGCAGGGATGGGTTTCAAAAATTTTTACTACTGGTTCTGTGGATGTGGCTTGGTGGGCATGGCATGGCTTGGTGGGCGTGGCAGGGGAAGGATACTGTAAAATCTCCATTTCCTCCCAATCAGCTGGGACTCCAGAGGCAGAGAATAGATGGGGGCGGGGCCAGTCAGAATTTTTAGTACCGGTTCTCCGAATTACTCAAAATTTCCGCTACCGGTTCCCCAGAACTGGTCAGAACCTGCTGAAACCCAGCTCTGAGGTAGAGGCTGGGCAACTGAATGTTTACTGGCCGGATGCCCTTCCTGTCGCCAATGCAGAGTTTTGTTCAGCAGATATATTCTCACTGTACCCAGAAAGAGAAATATCTGCCACTTCCTAGGATCGAACTCACAGCCTCCTGATTGTGAGGTGAGAGCTCCACCTCTAAGTCACCGCATCACACCAATGCTCCCTGATTACATACACACACACACACACCTAAATAAATTCATGACGTTCGGTCAGATTGAAATTGTCTTCTTCCGTTACTTTGATCCACTGCTGATTAGGTAGTCCTCAATTTATGACCACAATTGAGCCCAAAACCTATGTTGCTAAGCAATGCATTTGTTCAGTGGGTTTTGCCCCATTTTATGACCTTTCTTGCCACAGTTGTTAAGTGAATCACCGCAGTGGAGAAAGTTAGTAACCCGGTTGTTAAGTGAATCTGGCCTCCCCGTTGACTTTGCTTGGAAGAAAGCCGCCAAAGGGGATCACCTGATCTTTGGACACAGCAAGGGTCGTAAGTATGAACCGGTTGGCAAGCATCTGAATTCTGATCACGTGATCATGGGGATGCCACATAGGTTGTCACCGTGAAAAAATGGTCACAAGTCACTTTTTTTCATTGCCGTTTGGAATGGTCACTAAGTGAGCTGCCGTAAGTTGAGGAGGACTACCTGTGCAGCCTCATGTATCTTTTGGTTTATTGGCGTTGCTTTATGCAGTGACAAGCCAGAAAAGTGCTAATCCAAAATGAAATAATTGTTTTGTTTCTCTCCCAATTTCAATTTTCAATTTCAATTTCAATTCTTCATTGTCAGTGCACAACATAGGTACAATGAGATTGGTTGAGCTCCCTTGATGCACACACCCCCAACACAATACAACTCACAGTGAAGACAGGAAATCCCTAACCCAATAAATCTTATTAACAAAACCATCAGTCCTATTGCACCAGTGTGAACACGTTACACATTGCACCGGCCCTGCAAGTCCATCATACTACGTAGTTATGATGTTATTTCTCATTCAGGAGTCTGACAGCCCAGGGATAAAAACTGTTCTTCAGCCTGTTCTCCCAAGCCATGTTTTGTAAGGACACCGTCTTCTCTGTACTTGTGTTGTGAAATCATAAGCTGACATTTGACCAGCTTTCCCTCCAACCCCAGCAAAGTAGGACTTTCCGGCCACACATTCAAACCAGGAGCCTTGGTAGTACAGTGGTCTAAAGCACCCTGCTATTAAGACCAGCTGCCTGCAATTACTGCAGGTTCGAATCTCGCCAGGCTCAAGGTTGACTCAGCCTTCCATCCTTTCTAAGGTAGGTAAATTGAGGACCCAGTTCTGGGGGAAATAAGCTGACTTTGTATAAATATACAAAAAGGATGAAGGCTATTGCTTAGCACATTGTAAGCCACCCTGAGTCTCCGGAGAAGGGCGGCATATAAATCAAATTTAAAAAAAAACACAAACTAGGCCTTGTTTAAACAATAACGCTTAACAACGGACACAATGACTCTGTTCACTCAAGATCTGTCTGCTTCTCTCTACCTGTGGCGCCCTACATGTACTGGCCACTTCCGTAAATATACAGGTAGTCCTTGACTTAACGACAGTTCATTTAATGACCCGTTCAAAATTACAACGGCAATGGGAAAAAAAAGTGACTTATGACCATTTTCCCCCTTTGTACCATCCCCATGATCAGAATTCAGATGCTTGGCAACCGGTTCATACTTTTGACCGTCGCTGTGTCCGAAGATCACGTGATTCTCCTTTGGCGATCACAAGCAAAGTCCACGGGGAAGCCAGATTCACTTAACAACCAGGTTACTAACTTATCAACTGCAGTAATCCACCGAACAACTGTGGCAAGGAAGGTCATAAAATGGGGCAAAACTCACTGAACAAATGCATCGCTTAGCAACATAAATTTTGACCTCAATTATGGCCGTAAGTCAAGAACTAATTATACCTTATGGCAGGATATAACAGATTAACAGAGTTGGAAGGGACCTAATAGGTCATCTAGTCCAACCCCCCGCTCAAGCAGGAGGAGACCCTACACCATTTCTGACAAATGGCAGTCCAGTCTCTTCTTGAAAACTTCCAGTGATGAAGCTTCCACAACTTCCGAAGGCAACTTCTGTTCCATGGGTTGATTGTTCTCACTGTCAGAAAGTTCCTCCTCATTTCTAGGTTGATTCTCTCCTTGTTCAGTTTCCATCCATTATTCTTTGTCTGGCCTTCAGGTGCTTTGGAAAAGAGCTTGAGCCCCTGGTCTCTGTGGCAGCCCCTCAAATATTGGAAGACTGCTATCATGTCTCCCCTGGTCCTTCTCTTCACTAGACTAGCCATGCCCAGTTCCTGCAACCGTTCATCAAAGGTTTTAGCCTCCAATCCCCGAATCAGGGGTGAAATCCAGCAGGTTCTAACAGGTTCTGGAGAACCGGTAGTGGAAATTTTGAGTAGTTCAGAGAACCGGCAAATACCACCTCTGGCTGGCCTCAGATTGGGGTGGGAATGGAGATTTTGCAATATCCTTCCCCTGCCACACCCCACAAGCCACGCCCACAGAACCGGTAGGGGAAAATTTTGGATTTCACCCCTGCCCCGAATCATCCTCACCCCCCCTTTCTCTTCTGAAACTCAGAAAAGCCGACAAACACAAAATGGCAGAGTAGTGGGTCTTCGTTTTGTCGTTTTCAGAATGACTTTCAAAACCATTTTATTTTAGCAGGGTTTTTTTTTTCTCCCCAGTGGGGCTTAAGATTTATTTATTCTGCCACCTCCTCTAATGTATTTATGGCCTTCATAACAGCTGTACTGTTTGTGTTATAATTTTGCTTTGCATCTAGCTTTCATTTCGTGAGAGATACATTGCACAAACAAATAAGCTACCACACGCTATCTTCAGTTGGCATCTGCTTGGAAACATGTGGATAAATTAATAAAACAACCTTTATAAATGTAAGCCCAAGAAATATGATTAGGGCCCAACCAAGCTTTAATAGACCACTAAACACTTTATCTCCTCCACCAATTTTTTTAATTTCAATATTTGGCTTTTATCCTTTGGTATTTGGCTGAAGTCTACAGCCCACCTGTGCCTTACTTCTCTACCTTTGAAAACAAATACTGCAAATGACTACAGATGAGCAGCAATGTGGCACTGAAATAAAGCTTTAAAGACAAAGTTAAAAACAAAAGGATTAAACTTTTAGAAGCCAGCACCCCAGAGAGGCTGAACTACTTGCTTTCTGAACCTGGAAATCACCCATTCAAATTTCACTCTGCCATAGCCTCCTTAAAATGGATTCTCACTATTAACTTGGTTAATTCATTTTTTCCCCCCCATCTGCAATGTGGAGGTTAACAGTACTGACCCATCCCGTGATAACATGGCAGTGTGGGACTGGCGTTCAGCTGGGCATCTTACCATCTCAGCTGAATTGCACAAGACTGTTCTCAGGATCAAAGGTATGACAACATCCTGAGCTCTACCAAGAAAATTTATTTATTTATTTATTTATTTATTTATTTATTCATTCATTCATTCATTCATTCATTCATTCATTCATTCATTCATTCATATTTCTATGCCGCCCACTTCCAAGGACTCTGGGCGGCTTACACCAAAGACAGTAGTATATTGTCTGTATACAGTAGTATACATATTGCCCCCAACAATCTGGGTCCTCAAAAATTATTTGAAGCAGGGGTGGGCTGCACAGGTTCGGGAGAATCTCTAGCTAAAATCCTGTGCAGTTTGGAGAACTCCCAAATCCCACTCCTGGCTGGCCCTGCCCACCCTGCCCCTCCCCTCCCAGGAGTCCCCACACGGCCCGTTTTGGATTCAAGTAAGTGCAGGGTGTGCGCGGAGGCTCGGGGAGGGTGAAAAATGGGCCTACTGGAAGTTTGGGAAGGCCAGAAACACAATGGGCCTGTTTCCAGCCTCCAGTGCCTGGGGAGACTGTTTTCGCCCTCCCGGAGGCTCGAAGAGAGACTCCAGAGCCCAGGCAGGGCAAACCCCCCTCCCCCATGCCGTGGTGCAGGAGACCGACTAGGCCACACCCACTATGGCCACGCCCACCCAGCAACCAGGCAGAGAACCTCTTGCTAAAATTTTTGAAGCCCACCCCTGATTTGAAACATAATGTATAGGACTTTGTTCAGCACTACATAACTACGAAAGCACCAACAGACCTGAATTCCTCCTGTTATGACAAGTGTTGTATTCCACTCTTCTCAAAAAAAGAATCCCAGGACCCCATTTTAGGTTCCACAATATTGAACTTTTAACATAATCTTCACCCCTTTTTTCCTTCTCAAGAACCCAATAAGCTCCAACTCTCCTTTCTAGCTTGAGAAGGAATTAAAAAGTGTCACATTCACAGCCAGGGAAGTTTGGAGAGAAGGTCTTCTTCTTTGGTGGAGTCAATTCTTTGACGATCACTTCGTTTCGATTGATCAGCATGGCCGGGGAAATTAACATCCCCTTAAATATTAACTTTATAGAAACGTAAGGTTTCAAATTTGCTATGGCAAATCTAGACAGCATACTAAAAAGCAGAGACATTACCCTGCCAACAAAAGTGCGTATGGTCAAGGCTACGGTTTTCCCAGTTGCAATGTATGGCTGTGAAAGTTGGGCCATAAGGAAGGCTGAGCGCCAAAGAATTGAGGCCTTTGAACTCTGGTGCTGGAGAAGACTCCTGTGAGATCCCTTGGACTGCAAGGCGATCCAATCGGTCAGTCCTAGAGGAGATCAACCCTGACTGCTCCTTAGAAGGCCAGATCCTGAAGATGAAACTCAAATACTTTGGCCACCTAATGAGAAGGAAGGACTCCCTGGAGAAGAGCCTAATGCTGGGAACGATGGAAGGCAAAAGAAGAAGGGGACAGCAGAGAACGAGGTGGCTGGATGGTGTCACTGAAGCAGTAGGTATGAGCTTAAATGGACTCCGGGGGATGGTAGAGGACAGGAAGGCCTGGAGGAACGTTGTCCATGGGGTTGTGATGGGTCAGACACAACTTCGCAACTAACAACAACAAGGTTTCAGGAAGCCTTGGAAGATTTTTAATTCACCTTGCTGCCCAGGGCCGAAATCCTGATATCACCCTAGACCAATGGTTGTCCAACTTTTTCTTAAAAGCCTCCAGTGATGGAATAGCCACATCTCTAGAAGGCAAGCTGTTCAATTGCTTTAATTGCTCTGATGGGCAAGAAATTCCTCCTTATCCCATGTTTGCCTCTCCCACTGTTAAGCTTCCATCGATTTTACTCCCAGCCTCAGGCACTCTGGCAAATAAATCCACTCTCTCTTCCCTTGTGACAGCTTCTCAAATATCAGAAGATGGTTATCGTGTCTTCTTTGCTCCTTTTCCTTTTCAGGTTAAACATGCCTAATGCAAGTTCAGAGAGGAACAATTAATCCCCATGTTCTCAACACTGTACCTTTATTAATGCAGTGCAAAAATTGCACTGGTCCATTTGGAAGCAATAGCACATGGCTAGTTTATGTTCAGTCTATAGCAGAGGTGTCAAACTCAAGGACTGGGGCCTGGATCTGACCTGCGGGGCCACCCTGAAAACAGCGAAGGATTGGCCCACGGTGCTTCTGCCAGTGAAAACAGGCTCCCAAGCTCCATTTTTTGGCTGTCATGGCCTCCTGCAATCCTCTGCCAGTGAAAACGGAGCTCGGGTGGGCCACGTGGCAGATCGCTCGGACCACCACAGGCGCCCCCGACAGGAGTGATGTCGAGCTGCCCACGCCCCCCCTGGCCCCCCGAGGTCAAACACAACCCTGATGCGGCCCTCAGTGAAATCCAGTTTGATACCTAATGGAAAGATTGGCAAAAATGTTTAAAGACAAATCAGCTAGATGTTGGAAATGTCATCAGATACCGGGGTCGTATAACCCTATGTGGTGGACATGTGTAGAAGCCAAAAAATATTGGGCAAAAATTCGTATGTGGTTTGAGAAGATGACGCAGCAACACATTGATTTAAAACCTGAACTATTCCTGTTGGGGATTCTACCAAAAGCTTATAGTAAAGAAAATGTATATTTGATTATTCATGTAATAACTGCAGCTAGAATGGTATTTGCACAAAATTGGAAAAGTGGAGAGATCCCTATGGATGAAAATGTGATTAAGAAAATATTAGAATGTGCAGAAATGAATAGATTAACACCTGCAATTAAAGGGAAGGAAGAATCTGATTATTATAATATATGGGAGTTATTTTATCAGTGGTTAGAGAATAAATATGAAAGTAATATATTGTAAAGTCAAATAAGTTAAGAAGAGAAATGGTACAATAGTAGGTATGTTAAGTATTAGTACCCCGTTTTCCCCCAAATAAGACATCCCCTGATAATAAGCCCAATCGGGCTTTTGAGGGCATGGCAATAAGGCCAAGCGCTTATTTCAGGGTTCAAAAAAATGTAAGACAGGGTCTTATTTTTGGGGAGACATGGTAGTAATATAAGAATAGATATAAATAATGAATATGGTGGTAAATTTTAATTGTTATGACACAAAAATATGTACTCAGACAACAACACACTGTTTAATGAAAGATGAAATGTTTGTATTAAAAGATATATATATATATATATATATATATATATATATATATATATATATATATATATATATACACATACACATACACATACACATACACATACACATACACATACATACACATATATATAAAGGAAATTCAGTTTGACACCCCTGGTCTATAGTCTGTCAGACTAGCCAGATCCTTCTCATAAAATCTACTCCCAAGAGATCTTTCTTCACTTAAGAGTGGGAAAGGTTTTTGTTTATTATATGTGCCTTAAAGCATTTTTTAAACTACACTTGTCTTTTGTCTTTGTTCTTAGTACAGTATTTGTCTTCATAGGGGAGGGGGAAAAAAACCCCCATCAGATAAATGATGAAGATAGGTAAGTAGTTTTCTGCTCTAGACTCACACCAAATGAATAGCACGATTCTCTCTTTCTCTCCTTGCAACATAAAGGAACCATGAGAATGAATTTGTATGACTCAAATTGTGCAAAGGAACAGGAAATGCAGTGGCGAACAACAATTTGAAAAATTAGATTAATACAAGTAGGCAACAAGCTTCTGTGTGCTTGAAAAAGAAAACTAAATGGAGCCCAACGAAATGAAAACTAAAACTAAACGAAATCTTACTTGAAGGAAAAATATGAAAAAAGCAATGTTACTTGACCGCTCAGAGGTAACTTATGTAACTGTAGCCGAATTTTTAAAATGTAAAACATTTCTTTGGCATTGTTGGGTGACTTAATGAATGATGCAATAGCATCACTTCCTGGATAGTCTCTCCTATTATTAATTCTTCATTCATGCCTTTTTGAACCCTTGTCTCAAAATATGTACTGGTTATTGTTTTCTAACTTATAAAGGAAAAAAATATATATTGCTAGAAAGATATACAAAGAAAAGATGGCCTCCTTTAGATCAAACTTGCAACTTCTATGCCCAGACTATAGAGCTGTGAGAATTCACACAGTTAATTTCATACCAGGACAGATGTATATAAGGGTATTAATTTGCATAGCATTGCACGCAGGAAAAAAAAATAGCATTAATTCAATTATCAGACAATGAAGAAAGGCACATAACTTCTCTTCAGATCACCTGGAATCTCAAGCAACCTTGCCATCTGCTAGCTACTCAAGCCAGCTTTTAAAACCCCATTGATACCTACAACTGGTAGCTGAACTATAGTGAACATTGAAGACTGAAAACAACTCATTACAGGTTGTAACTAAAGTTACATTGATGTAACAAATCACCCAGGGAAATATTTTTAACAATCTGAAAAAATACATGCACAAATATTTGTGATCTAGCTTATTTATATTTAGCACTAGATTTTCAGAAATCAAAACACCCAAATATATCGCTTTCATAATGTAAGAACTGTAGAAAACATAACTAATTTTTCTGCTACCGCAAGTACACCAGATACTTTTACAATTCTTAATTGGCACAAATATATAGTGATTTTTTTAATGCTAAAAAAATCCCCCTTCCTGGTTCTGAGATGGCACAAGAAGCTTTCTCAGATGTGGACAAGTACACAAAGTCATTTGGCAGTCCTGGAAACCTGTGAATAAGATTTTTTTTTCCTTCCTCCCAGAAGAACATTTTGAATTCTCACTGGATTCATCTTGGACTTGGCCAGTGGTGAAATCCAAATTTTTTTACTACCGGTTCTATGGGTGTGGCTTGGTAGGCGTGGTATGGCTTGGTGGGCATGGCTTGGTAGGCGTGGCAGGGGACGGATACTACAAAATCTTTATTCCCTCCCCACTCCTGGGGAAAGGATATTGCAAAATCTCCACTCCCTCCCCACTCTGGGGCCAGCCAGAGGTGGTATTTGCCGGTTCTCCGAACTGCTCAAAATTTCCGCTATGGGTTCTCCAGAGCCTGTCAGAACCTGCTGCATTTCATAATCTTGAGGCTTTTCAAAAGGTACTGGATGTGATACAGATTGCAGCAGTTTTACAAACGCATGCAGTGGGACTAAGGTCCCTGCCCCTTTATGAAACATCCTTTCTTTAACCATAGCCATAGTTTTATGACGCCAGCTGACCAGAAAAAAAAAAAAAGAGCTGCAAAGCCCCTCCAAGTATCCAAGTTTCTTTGTTAGCAGTGCCTCTGAATCTGTTCCTTCCATGGGACAGCCCAAATGCAAGAAGATCCACAACTCAAGACTGTTATCTGACGATGGCATCTATCATTGCACCTTATATAGCACGAGCCCCAATCACTAGCAAAGCAGCATAGACGAAGGATCATTATTTTGGCATAGGAGAAGCTAAGAAAATACCACTACCTCCGCCCTCCACCCACCCACCCACCCACCTACAGCCTGTGGCGATGCTTTGGGTCCTATGCCCCCTTCCACACCCCACGAATATCTGCCACAAGGATATAATAACCCCCCCAGGAAATCCACAAAGTGGGTGAGGATGCAGCAAAGCAGGAAAAAGAAACCATTTTTTAACCCATTCTTCTTGCAACATATTTCAACTCACCATGGTTTGTTGGGAAACGTCCATCCAAGATTAGCAAGATCCCCAATCCTCGGATGGGATTTTATTTATTTATTTATTTTTGGCCCCAGCTCAGGTCATGGTTTCTCTGGGGAGGGTGGAAGGACTTTCTTCCTCCATGAGGAAGAAAAAAGAAGAATAAAATAAAAATAAAAGCCCCCCCCCTTTCAAGAAAGCTACCTATTCCTAGCCTGTGGAGGCTTCAGGGACCCATCAAGACAGGCAGGCAAGCAGCAGGCAGGACAAAAAAATAAAAATAAAAATAAATAGGGATTTATTTATTTAAAAAAGCCTCCACTTTGGCCCAAGGTTTCATTTTAAAAGGAGCCCATGCAATAAAATAAAAGGGGGAGAATAAATGGGTGGGAAGGAAAGGGGGTGGGCCTATAGGGGGGCTCCTCACATGGGTGGGGGGGCAGGGGCTGGGTCCAGGGGCCTCCAATGGGTGAGGGGGGTCTTGGGGGGGGTCAGAATAACGGGATTTTTTGGGGAGGGGGCTCTGCTTGAAAGGGGGGGCTCTGAAGGGGGGGACCTGTCTTCTGGGGTGGAGGGGGGGAATTGGCCTAACTGGGTGAGTGGGTGGGTGAGTCCTGCGCCTGGGAATCTCCTCGGTAGCCCCCTCCTCCTCCTTCCTCGCAGCCCCTGCCTTGGCAATCGCCCCCAAATCCGGACGGGCACTTCCGCCTCTCTTTCTTCTTCCTCTCCAGCGGAGCGGGTGGGGAGGGGAATGGCCACGCCCACGGCCACGCCCCCTTCACGGGCTCGCCCTCCCTTCCTCTCCGCCCGCCTGCCTGCCCGCCTGCCTAACTTCCGGAATCCAACCGCACCGGAAGCGGACTCCCCTGCGGGCGCGCGACCCGGGCCTCTCTGCCGGAAGTGGCGGTGGCGCGGCGAAAGAAGGGCCGCGCGCGCCTAACGCTCGCTCGCTCGCGAGACGAAGCCCCGCCCCCAAACCCGCCCCCATCTCTCTCTCTCTCTCTCTCTCTCTCTCTCTCCCTCCACACCGCTCCCTCCAATGGGCATGCGCAATGGGAATCAACATCCCCCCCCCCGCCAAAATAGAGAGCGGGAGTTTCACCTTTCAAGCCTCGACTTAATTCGAGATCTGTTTATTGCAGAAGAATAAAAACGACACCTCTTTTTAATTAAAGGATTAAAATAAACAAAGTGATAAATGAATAAATATAAAAAATAAATATATTCATTCATTTTTTAAAAAAAAATTAATAGAATTAGTCAATGTATGCATTGATTTAATTAAATTACATTTAATTAAAATGTCTTTAAGATTAATTAAATGTAAAATGTGATCCGGACTAAAATTAGTTAAAACAATTAAAATATTAATAATAGCTTCTCAGTTTCAGTAACATGACAGTGTGATTAAATGATTAAATTTTTGCATTGCACCTACTGTTAAGACTAGAAAAATTAAATATATTCAGTAATTATCTTCCCGAGACTAACATTAAAATATTGATTAAAAATAAGTCTCAATATTATAGTATTAATAAGTATATTAACTAAAATGTTGATTAAAAGTCTATCAAATATTAAAAATCATTTTAAAAAAAAGCAGGGGCTTGTAAATAGCCTTCATGTTTTTATAAATATCTGCCCTTATGTTTGATTGTGGAAAATGCCACAAAATTCCACTCACCCACCTGTGCAGAAAGCTGAAAAACTTTGTCTTTTCAGCTGACCCAGAAGTCCCTTTTATTATTTATTATTTGTTTCAATATTTTTGCATTATGAATTTAATATTGAAAATGCTATCAAAGCTAAACATTAAAATATTGACAAATCAGATTAAAAATTACCCTTGGATTGAATGGAAAACTGGGATGCCAACCAAATAAATGAACAATAAACAAACAAATAAATAAAAAACTTCAATGGGTTTTACAGGTAGTCCTCTCTTAATGTCCCTAATTAGGACTGGCAACTCTGTCACTAAGCAGTATATTTACAATGAAATAAATAATAAACATGCACTAAAATTACTGCAGAGACTTAGACATTAAAAAAAGCAGGGGCTTGTAAATAGTCTTCATGTTTTTATAAATATCTGCCCTTATGTTTGATTGTGGAAAATGCCACAGAATTCCACTCACCCACCTGTGCAAAAGGCTGAAAAACCTTGTCTTTTCGGCTGACCCAGAAGTCCCTTTTTAAAGCCTGTACGTCCATTTTTATTTGTTGATTAATTAACTTATTAAATGTGTATGGTGTTAATCTCACCACCAAGCGACTCTTTTACAACGCACCTTGCTTTACTTACATTAAACAAATAAACCTTCTGACCAAAACCAGATTCACAAACCAGATTCATACTTCCAAATTTCACCCTCAATCACCCATGGAAAAACGAAAACCTGCTACCCAAAGGTTGATCCACCTAGCCCCTAAAACAGCAATTCAAAAATGTACAAATAAACAGATATAATCCCAGGATTATGTGAAATCATATTTGCCCCTGGCAAATGCAGTATAAAAGAATTGGAAGAGGATTTCATCACAGACACCCTGTGGTTGTTCCATGAACTGGTTTCGATTTGCAGTTGAAAAATGATACAGATGCTGGTTTCACAGGAATTGCTAGGACTAAATCTTTGCATCCATTCCCCAAGGCAACTCAAAGAATAACTGTGCCACGAAGAGGGTGAGAGAAATTTAGCATATTGTTTAGGAGGTGGCCGTGACGGCAGGATTTTGCAGCTTTGCAGGCATGAAAATGTCATCAGTTTCCCAGATGGAGAAGAACACCCTGTGCTGAACACAGAGATTGCCATCAGTCTTCCCTCTCTTATTTTTCCATTTTTTATGCTGGGACACAGTTGGAATCCCAAGGCTACAAAACTTTAGTAAAATAACTGAAATTCAGAGAGAGAGAGAGAGAGAGAGAGAGAGAGAGAGAGAGAGAGAGAGAGAGAGAGAGAGAGAGAGAGAATGAATACTATTTTTTTTTAAATTTTATTTATATGCCGCCCTTCTCCGGAGACTCAGGGCAGCTTATAATGCGCTAAACAATAGCCTTCATTCTTTTGTATATTTATACAAAGTCAGCTTATTGCCCCCACAACTGGATCCTCAATTTACTTACCTTAGAAAGGATGGAAGGCTGAGTCAACCTTGAGCCTGGCAAGATTCGAACCTGCAGTAATTGCAGGCAGCTGGTCTTAATAACAGGGTGCTTTAGACCACTGTACTACCAAGGCTCTATTTAACATGAAGTCAGACTTATGAAATGTTTGAGAGACTGTGATTCTCTGATATTCCAAAGAGGAAAATAGCAAAGCAGATAGTAGAAAAACAACTGTTCATGGGGAAGCCATGAAGTTAAGTAAACTGGGTTCTGAGTAGAGTTAGCAGTTCTAAGGGAACCAGTTTTGTGTAGTAGTTAAACATACAGAATAACAGAGTTGGAAGGGACTTTGGAGGTCTTCTAATCCAACCTCCTGCTCAAGCACTAGATCCTATACCATCCCGGACAAATGGCTGTCCACCTTGACTTAAAAACCTCCAGTGATGGAGCACCCACAACTTTTGGAGGCAAGCTGTTGCCCTGATTAATTGTTCTCACTGTCAGGAAATTTCTCCTTATTGGATTAGAAACTAAGAGACTGAGTTCTATAAGTAGTCCTTGAGATACAACTGTAATGGAGCCTAGAATTTCTGTCAATAAGTCATGATGGTCTTAGGTTGAGGCACCCATGCAACTGATCTTATTTTGTGACTTTTATTTGTGACAGTCGTAAAGCGAGTCCATTCATTCCACTGGAAACCAACAATCATGGTAGTCAATCATCGTATGACTGTGGAATGATTCAACTTCTGAAAATAGTAACCCCTGTTACTATGCTCTTGTTCCTGCAATGACCAAAGGTCAAGACTGACTCAATTGACTGCAACAAAACAAGATGACCACAGGATGGTAGCAGTTTTCTGTGTCTCTTTACTGCCATCTAATGGTACACTGATATTTTGCAATAATCCAACTCTTGAGCTATTTTCCCCAACTGCAGCATAGTACTCCTGAAAAAGATCAGATTTTCTGTCTGGTCTTGTTGGCATGCCTATTCTCTCCAAATTGCATGTCGAAAATTTCAAGCGGATCCATTGGAATCCAGACAAGCGAGTCATGGGGCTAAGAATAGGATTCAAAAAAAGCATCCAAGAGGATCAAAGGGGATAATTCTGGCTTGGCAATTAAAAACGATTTTGCAATGAAAAAGGATTATATTTTTTATAAACGTTGATGCCTAAGTAGTCCAATCATTAAAAGCCTAGAGGAACATTCCATTAAAAAGAACATCCCACAGTTGTTCTGGAAACTGGTTAAAAATTAAGCATCAGATGGACAACACCTTTTATTGGCAAGAGTTTCAAATATGGTCTGGGAACAAGACTATCTGGCTATTTTTAACAAAGCCATGTCAGGTCCCACCCCTAAACTATACAATTTTGGACTGCACAATCATAGTTCTCTTCCTTACTTCCTACAACACATAATCCATAATATGATATGTTTATTCTTGGCAATGTGTAGATTCAGACACTATTTATTTATTCATTTATTTATTGATTCGATTTATATGCCGCCTTTCTCCGGAGACTCAGGGCGGCTTACAATGCATTAAGCAATAGTCTTCATATTTTTGTATATACCTGCTTAGTAGGGCTTTCGACCCCCCCCCCAGCGGTGTTCTTTTTTTTATACAAAGTCAGTTTATTGCCCCCACAATCCAAGTCCTCATTTTACCTACCTCGGAAGGATGGAAGGCTGAGTCAATGATGAGTTAGAATCCATCGTTTATGGCTCAATGTGCTCTCCTTGAGTCCATTCAATAGTGGTTAACTTAATAATCTAGCTAGATAAGTCATGTGAACCAGGTTGGTCAGTCAATCAGACATGTCCCACTCAACAGGTGTTGTTGTGTAGACAACATTGGGGAAGGAGTCTCTGTCTGCAATCTTGTGCTTCTGAAGGAGACAGTTAGATCTCAATGCATCCAATGAATAAAGCTACTCTAAATTTGTGCAGTTATTCATTAAACTGATAGGTGGTTCAAGATGGGGGGGGGAAGCATTTTTCCAGAAAATGTGTCTGCACAGGGATGCTTGGAGAGAGGAGTTGAAAAAAGTCAACTGCACAATCAAAGACCTGCCCCTGTTTTACACATATCGAACATGTATACAGAACTTATGAAACACATGAGACCAAAAAAATCCATGGTACCTTAATCTTATATTTGGTAACTGCAGGAAGACTGCTCTGTGTTCAATGTTGGAAATATTCCCCAACGATAGTAGGAAGTTATGGTTAGTGAAAGTCATGGAACATTGGAACTGGGCAGAGATGGCAAAATTAACAGCTCTCATTAGAGGAAAGATACTAGTGAACTTCAACAGTAACTGGAAACCTTTGGTGGACATGTTGGAAGAAATGTCCAACTTGGTTCAGTTCCAAGTGGGAAGAAAGACACTGGAAATGTTAAGTCGTGGGCTCAAGAATGGACAGGACACGCAGTAGAATCTAACACTCTTTATTAGCTCCGTAATCGCAATGGAGAATCCTAGCCACGGCAGCTCCCTTTATAGTTAGGAGCTGTCCACGGCTTCAGCCACTGACGTTATTCTGAATTTCCCGCTCACGTCCCTGATTGGTCCGTTCAAATCTGCCATTCAATACTCAACAGGAAACATGGAGACTGCTTGGAAAGATGGTTTAATGGTGGACAGGACCATGTGGTTTTTGGGTCCTGGGCAAAATGAGCACATGATTTAGAGAGAGAGAGAGAGATTTATACACAGGAACAGGAAGCCTTCGAGCTTCCTGTTCCTGTGTAAGAAATGTATTCTGATTGGTTGTCAGTCTCCCATGGGGCCATGCAGGAGTAACTTTGTAGGTTGTCTTTTGAGTCCCAGGCCTGGTTGAATCTTGCTGGGTGATGATGTAATGAAGAGGGTTTTAGGCAATTCCTATTATGGCTGTGGGCTAATCCCAGCTTTGTTGGATATTGGGTGAGGGCATTTGCTTATGAATAGACCTAGCTATCTCTTTATCTCTTAAGTGCTGACATCTCTGTGGGCTATTGAGGAGGGTGGGAGCTATTAAGAGTGAGTCTGCTTCCTGCCTCAGAAGAAATGTTTCTCCATTTCTCATCCAGGGAAATATAATATTCTACCTTTTTAATATTTCCTAGACTATTTCATTCTTCTAGGAGAGGGGTGGGTGCTAACTTCCTACAGACATTTTGCGAGAAATACAACCCCCCCCCAAATTATGACATGCGGATTTGATTATTGGTAAAAACTACTGATCATTGGGAAAATTGATTCTATGATGTAGCCCTAAATTAAGACCTGGATTTAAGTTTTATTCCTATCCTTTGTAACAGAAGTTGGAAGTAACTTTCTTTTTATACTTTTGGTTTTTTATATGCTGGTAGTTTTTGTTTTTGGCACGCTATGCTCTACCTTTCTCTTTATTCATTCTATCTATTCTTCTTTTTGGCTATTTATGTTTGTTAGTTTGTTAGTATGTTCTATAAAAACTTAATAAAATTATTTTTTTTATATACAAGACCTCCATCTTCCAATGTATCTCTGACTGTTCTCAGCTAGATGGCAGCATCCAGCTAATCTTGACTGCTCTCAAAAGCCTAAGTAGAATTGGGTTGCATAGGAGACTTTCAAGGAATTTCAGGGGTGTAGACCAGTGGTGGGTTGATCCCGGTTTTGTCCAGTTCTTGCGAACCGGTAGTAAAAGCGGTGGGAGGCTCCGGCCACCCGCCCGGATGTCATAATGGACAATCTGTGCATGCTCCCTTTGCGAACCGGTAGTAAAGATAAGTAGAACCCACCCCTGCTGTAGACTATATTTGTTCTTTTTGTGTCTTCAAATCAATGCTGAACTCTTGAACAAATATGTAATTTTTTTGGCTAGATTTTGGAAGTGATTGGACAATTCCTTCTTGGCTGGCTAGGGAATTCTGGAATTTAAAGTTCACAATCTTAAAGTTGCCAAGGTTGAGAAACTCTGCTCTACAGCAAACTGGATAATGATGAGGATGATGACAGAGAATCTGGAGGGGGAGTGGGAGGAGATATCTCTGCAGTTTTCTTGAGTTCAGATATGGTTTGCTATTGCCTCCTTCCTAGGATGAGAGAAAGTAACTGGCCCAGGGGTGAAATGCTCCCAGTTCAGCCCGGTTCGCCCAAACCGGTAGTAAAAAAGGCTACTGGTTTGCTGAACCGGTAGTAAATAAATATATAAAAAAAAAAGTTCCGACGATCAGCTGAGCAACGCGCAATCGTTGGAACTTTTTTTTTTTTACTTTTTTAGCATTTTTTTACAATTTCTGTAATTTTCTGAATTTGTATGGAATGATGACCTTATTAGCTTTTTACTTCATTCTGCATTTTATCTGCTTTTGGTGATATTTTGAGATGTTCGTTTTTATATTATTGTGTTACTTTGCACAGTAATGGAAGAATCTGTAATAATTCCTTCCAACCCCAACAGATGTGGTCCTGAAACAGAGAGTGATCTTTTTCTTTGTGAATGCACACCAATAAGAGAGTATGGTAATCTGTTGTCAGGCACCAGGCAAGACACCGGGAGACTGTGAGTTCTAGTCCAGCCTTAGTCACAAAAGCCAGCTGGGTCAGCATGCGTATGTGTGCTTGTTTTGCTCGCACGCGGCGCTTCTGCGTATGCACAGAGCATCCGTGATGACGTCCTGGTGGGTGGGCAGAGCCTCCCGCCACTGCCACTACTGGTTTGCCCGAACCGGGGCAAACCGGTACAAATCCACCACTGGACTAAGTCCAACCCCTCTTGAATTCCTTTTCTAGTGCCAATTTACCGCTGACCGAAAATTGACTAGATTCTTGTGTACAGTACATGAACAATAAATTGACTTAACTGGAACTTAATGTGTAGTCCTGATTCTTTGAGCCTGACAGCTATGCCCTTCTGAAAGCATCTGCCCCCAGCTGCATTAAAGTACATCCCCCCCCGTCTGCAAGGTGCAATTGCCAATTTAGGAAGTCTCCATTCCATCGCACAGTTCCTTGTAGCAATAGTCAGCCCGCTGAGATATACTGCTTGAAAATCTCCCCATTTATTCCACGGAGGGTGCATAAAACAGAGCCGAGCAGGGCCATCCGTGACCCTATAAAACAGCCTCCCCCACCAGCTCTTAAAACCTCCCCATTTCTCCTAAACCTAATACGTTATTTTTTTATTGAGCTCTGCTTTGTGTTTTGCATGGAAGTGATCAGAATGAAGCCAGTCCAAGAAGATACTGGCTTTAAATGTCCCCTCTGATTCAGAGTTCCCAAGACTACCCGGGAACTTCCTTTTTGGAACTGGTTCCAAATTTCAGGAGAAAAAAAAAACCCATTGTTCCATTCCGAGAGTCAGGTGGGTGTTTTTTTTCCATTTTTCTGCTGGGTAATCTCCAGAGGCTTTCAATATCCTTGGAAAACATTGAAGTCCTAAAAGGCCTTGTGCTAATGGGGAGCATCGGAGAGGCGGGGGGAAGGAGAAAATGGTCTAAGTAGCTCAGGAAGAGACCAGGGCCAAAGACATTCTGTTGTCCTTGAAGGACACTCCTTTCAGCTTTGAAAGGAAACCTGAGAAATGAACCCTCCTGATTGTACAGTCCAAGAATTTCATGTCTCCAGGCTACAACTCATTAAATCTATAAGGTAGATCAGTAAGAGCATTCCTATTTTGCAGACAAAATCATTAAAAGGAGGAAGGAGATGGAAGACAATCCATTGCAAGCCATCATGATGCAAACTATATTTGGTTGGGACACGAGACCTAAGGGAACCCACCACGTTCTGGTTTAACACAATGTGTGAGAATAGAACATCTAAAGAACCTTTTCAAAATGAAAAAGGACTTCTGCAGTCACGACATAAGCCTAAGACTGAAAATCAAGCTTGTCAGATGTTACATTTTTTCTATCTCACTTGAAAACCACTTGAAGAAACTAGAAGCATTTGAAATGTGGATTTACAGATGGCTGTTACGTATAAATTGGGTTGACAAAATCAGAAATGAGGTGGTGATAAGCCGCCTGGGAAAGCCAAGGGAAATCATCAAAGCCATTAAAAAGCGAAAGTTAGAATATTTTGGACATGTGATGCAACACCTGGAAAAATACGGCATCCTTCACTTAATCCTCCAAGGAAAAGATTGAAGGCAAACGAGATCCAGGCAGAAGAAGAACATCATGGCTTCAAAAAACTTAAGGGATCGTTTTGGACAAAACTCAGCAGCCCTTTTTCATGCGGCTGTTGACAAAAATAGGATGGCCAACATGATCGCCAATGTCCGATGATGGATATGGCACAAGAAGAAGAAAGAAGGTATAGGCAATCTGAAGTTAGGCAACCAGATCTGGGCTGCAAATATCTAGGGCCATGATGGCAAACCTATAGCATGCGTGCCACAAGTGGCACACGGAGCCATATCGGTGGGCATGTGAGCTCAGCTCTGGCGTGCATGTGTGCACCGGCCAACTGATTTTCAGGTCTTCTGGGCCCACTGGAAGTCAGGAAGCAGGTCGTTTCTGGACTCCGGAGACACTCCAGGGGAGTGGGGAAGGCCGTTTTTGCCCTCCCCAGGCTCCTAGAAAGGCTCTGTAGCTTGGGGAGAGTGAAAAACGGGCCTTTTGGTCCCACAGGAAGTCAGCAAATGGGCCTATTTCTGGCCTCCAGAGGGCCTCGGGGGGGTGGGGAAGGCTGTTTTTGCCCACCCCAGGCTCCTAGAAAGCCTCTGGAGCCTGGGGAGGGCAAAAAAACGGGCCTACTGGGCCCACCAGGCCAAAGCAGAGGGAGCGCGGGGGGGGGCGCATGAGCATGCGCACGGAGATGGGGCGCATAGAATTATGGGTGTGGGCATGTGTGTGCGTGACCCTCCTGTGCTCTCTCCGCTTTTGGCACATGATGGCAAAAAGGTTAGCCATTACTGATCTAGGGAGTTACTTGCTGTTTTCTAATGGTCACCTGTCTTTTTGCAGCCCAGATCTACGGTCGTTTAAATTTTAAGAGCCCAACTGGTCCCTACATCCTTTCTTTGCTTCCCATGCCATTTATTAAACTGATGCTTCCAAATTTTACTTTCCCATTGTCTGGCAGCTGGACCCAAAGACATTCTGCAACAGTTCTTCTCAAACCAAAAAGAGATGAAGTTGGTGCCATCTGTTTAATCTCCTCACCCTGAACACTGGACTGAAAAGGGGGCATCAGCCATGGTGCCCTCAAAGACTTTGGTGCATATTTCTGCCTGGTTGCCTTGAATTTTTAGTAGATAAGTTATAGTGAGATTTAGAGACTGAAGTCTGCAGGTAGAGGATGGATGAGTGAGAGGAAACAAGTGTATGAAAAAAAGAAGAATGAGATTTAAGACAATTGAATATGTATTCTGGATGTGTTCATTTTTTTCCCTTGGACTTCTGTATGTTTCATCCACGAAGATTATGTGTTTGTAAATCTGAAGCATGTGTATGTATACTGCAGATTCATAGTTTTCAAAATGGATTAATAATTCTAGCCAAACAGCAGGTATCAGAGTTTATAACTAACAACAAGGAGCCTTGGTGGCGCAGCAGACTAAAGCACTGTTAAGTAATACCAGCTGCTTGCAATTACCGCAAGTTCAAATCTCACCAGGCTCAAGGTTGACTCAGCCTTCCATCCTTTCGAGGTAGGTAAAATGAGGACCCGGTTTGTGGGGGCAATAAGCTGACTTTGTATGAAAAAGAACACCGCTTAGGGGCCCCCCGAAAGCCCTACTAAGCAGGTATATACAAAAGGATGAAGGCTATTGCTTAACGCATTGTAAGCCGCCCTGAGTCTCCGGAAAAGGGTGGCATATAAATCGAACCAAATAAATAAATAAATAAATAAATAAATAAATAAATAAATAAATAAATAAATAATAAACAAGGTGTATTAACTAGGTATTTTAGTTTATCATGCTATACAAACAAAATCAATGAAATTTTAATAAAATAAAGCACTTTCTAGGTTATGTTCTGGATTGCTGTGCCAATCATGGAAGAAAGGAAATGATCTTACATTACCTGGGTTTATGCATTGCCCTAAACCATGCTTATAAGGGATGCGGTGGCTCAGTGGCTAAGATGCTGAGCTTGTCGATCAGAAAGTCGGCAGTTCAGTGGTTCGAATCCCTAGTGCCGCGTAATATGGTGAGCTCCCGTTACTTGTCCCAGCTTCTGCCAACCTAGCAGTTCGAAAGCACGTAAAAAATGCAAGTAGAAAAATAGGGACCACTTTGGTTGGAAGGTAACAGTGTTCCATGCGCCTTTGGCCTTTAGTCATGGCTGTCACATGACCATGGAGATGTTTAGGACAGCGCTGGCTCTTCGGCTTTGAAACGGAGATGAGCACGGCCCCTAGAGTCAGGAACGACTAGCACGCATATGCAGGGGAACCTTTACCTTTACCTTTAAACCATGCTTAAATATGTATTTCTTCCTGTATTTATCCAACAAGCCTTAGATTGGCTTCACAGATATCGTTAAATTCCAATGTCATTGATTTACTTTCGGATCCTTGGCACAACATGCCAACCCACCCAGTTGTAACTTATTCAACAGCCCATGATTAAAACGAATCCCAGCTTAGGGTAATGTGTCAGCTCTTGCTTGGATCTGTCGCTTCTTCAATCCCTTCTCCGGCTTTCTGATGTAGCCACGGCCTCTCCATGCTGTCCCAGCCGAAGATGCCAAGCGCTCCTGTGTGCAGCCACTGAAAGCCTCCTGGCCCTCGAAATTAAGGCGCGATTGATTTTTCCCATTAGCCAGTCCAGGTCTGGCTTGGGTGGTGCGGAGAAAATGAAGGCCTGTTGAATAATTCAGGAGATGAGATGACAAAGTCCTTCCCTGCTCTCCACAGGCACCACAACACAAGGGCATCACAACCGCCGCTGCGCTCTCCACCCAAGTTACAGGTAAAGAAAAGGAGCCCAGCAGATGGAGCAAAGTTCCTGCTTTTTTCTTGCATTTATGGCACATCTCCCTCCCCCTAATGAACCCACAGGAGTGGAGTCTTCAAATCCCCCCCCATTTTTTCCTTCACAGCCATCTACTCGGATAAGTGGTGATTGTTGTTGTTCAGTTGCTAGGTTGTGTCTTCACAACCCCACGGACCATGGCATGCCAACCTCTCCCTCCCTCTCCTGTCCTCCACTGGCTGCTGGAGTTTGTCCAAATTCATGTTCATTGTGTCGGTGACCCTGTCTAACCATCTCACCCTCCGCTGTCCCCCTTTTGCCTCCCCTCTTTCCCAGAATCAGGGTCTTCTCCAAGGAATCCTCTTTTCTCATTTGGTGGCCAAAGTATTGGAGCTTCAGCTTTAGGATCTGTACTTCCAAAGAAAAGTTAGGGTTGATGGGTTGATCCCCACCCTGAATGGCAACCCCCAGTGGGTGGGGTGGGGGCAGCCAGACAAGTGGTGCGAACCAGTTGAATCCCACAACTGGTTGATTTCCTTTAGGATTGACTGATTGTATTGTGGCCCACCAGCAGCCAGCAGAGCTGGCAGCAGATTCGGACAGTGAGAAGGTTGGGGAGGAACATGGACCAGTCCTGGAGTCTGGGGAGGCTTGGATGAGGACTCTGAGTTGGAGGCAGAGAGGGGCCAAGGCCATCTGGAAGTTCTTTGCTGCCTCCGGAGTCTGACATCAGAGAGAGAGAACAGTGGGAGCCTGTTCCCAGTGTGCACATGCACAGAGCTGCCAGAAGACAAGAACGATTAAGAAAACAGAGTCGACTTGGGAGTAAGCCTTGGAAATGATTGGCCCCTCCCATAAGACCTAAAAGAGGGACGAACGGGACATGAACTTTTGCAGGAAGCAACTAGTTCATCTGGTTGGTTAAAGCTTTGGAAAGTTCTGTTTGACTCTGTGCTAAGTTTGGCCTTGCCCTGCATGTGGCAATTAGTTCTCTGGGAGCATTCCAAGGGAATAAGGTGGGTGTTTATAAACATTCCCCTGAAAGACTGTTTGAGAAGCTTTTCGAACTGGGAATGATAATAATTCACAGCCCTATGAATAAAAGAGTTTTGCTGGGACTAAGATTGTGCTGTATACTTTCTAAGGAAGCCTAGGTCAGAACAGATTGGATCTTCTTGCAGCCCGAGGGACTCTCAAGAATCTTCTCCAACACAACAATTTGAAACCATCAATTCTTTGGCACTCCTTATGGTCCAACTCTCACAGCCCTACACTACTACTGGGAAAACCATAGCTCTGACTGTCTATGGAGATTCTCAAGTCATCCAGGTCGTGGGTTGTCCCAAAGGTGATTTTTTTTTTCCCCAAGAGGCAACTGGATTTCCTGGTTTTTCTTTGAAGACATTTTGCTTCTCATCCAAGAAGCAAAACATCTCCAAAGAAAAATGAGATAGTCCCGTTGCCTTTAGAAAATGCACCTTTGGGACATAGCTTTGACTATACGGACTGTTGTCAGCAAGGTGATGGCTCTGCTTTCTAATATGCTTGTCAAGGTTTGGACTGAGAAAAGCTGAGTCATCTAGAGGGTTTTAAGCTCCAACTTTCCCAGTTGCAGTTTAACCCAACATTTTTCAACTTTGGCCACTTTAAGACCAATGGTGGATTTCTACCAGTTCAGCCCGGTTCGGGAGAACCAGTAGGGGCAGCAGGAGGCTCCGCCCACCTGCCTGGACATCATCAGAGATGCTCTGCACGTGCGCAGAAGTGCCTCGTGCGCGTGAAGCAAGCACACACACACACAGCTCACAGTTCCGAACCAGTAGCGAAGGTAAGTGAAACTTACCTTACGTTTAAGACATGGGGACTTCAACTCTTTGCTGCTTTTCCTGTTTTTGCAGTTGTTTGGGCCACTGTAAATGAGTTGGGGTTTTCCCCCTTAGGTTGCAAGATTTTTGTACGGTATTGTAGTTTTGATATGTAAAGATTCGAGGGGACTGGTTGGTTTTGTTGTAGTCTGTCAGCAGCCTGCGGAGCTGGCAGCGGAGTCGGACAGCGATGAGGCTGAGGAAGAACATGGGCCAGTCCTGGAGGCTGGGGAAGGCCAGATGAGGGCTCTGCGTCGAA
>NW_026843836.1:0-45281 GCF_029531705.1 Pantherophis guttatus | reverse complement strand
GGATTCCGATGGGATTTCCATTGAAGTCCACAAGCCTCGACTTAGGGGTTTTCAGCTGGGGTCTTCTTGCAGGATGGTTTCAGCTGCTGTAGGTGCTGCCAGTCCATGATGGAGTAGGCGGACCCGGAGTCTACCTCCATCTTGCACGGTGACCCTTCCGCCATCAGCGTCACGTGGAACTTGGTGGTCCCCTCATCACTTGTGTGAGCGATGGTTGTCTGGTGCACCGTTCTGCTGCGGGGATAATCGTCCTCCCCGCGCCGGGACTGGTTCGAGGGACGTTTGGATGTCCTCTGGTTATCTTTGCGATTCTCGCGGAATCGTGGTCTGGGCGGTTCCGGGGCTGGGTCTGCTGCTCTGCAGGCCTCGGCGATGTGCCCCCTCTTCAGGCATCGGTGGCAGGTCACGTCCCTCCATCTGCAGGTTGCCCTGGGGTGGTCGCCTTTGCAGCTGCCGCATCGTTCTCCCCGGTCGCCCTGCTGTGGGTTTTCCCGCCTGGGGGGACGGGAAACCTTGTGGACGGCCCTTTCCTCATCAGACTCGGATTGCGTTGTTGAGTCGTCTGATGAGGTCAGAGCCGACTTGTGGATCTTATGGATCCCTCTAGCTTTTACCATCGCGGCGGCTGCCTTCTCGGATGTTTCAGCCGCTGTTGCTTCGTCGAGGACGTCTTTGAGTGGTATCCACTTCCGGCTGAGGAACTTCTTTTGCAGACCCACATCTCTCATTCCAAAAACAACGCGGTCTCGGATGGCGTTGTCCACATTATCGAACTCGCAGTTGGCAGTGATCTGGCGAAGCGCTGCCCTGCCACGAATTCTTTGATGGATTCACCTTCCCGCTGGTTTCTCTGCTGGAAGGTGAACCTGTTTGCGATTGGGGTGCCTGTGGGTGCGTAATGCTCCTGCAGGGCTTCTTGCAGGTCGTTCCAGGACATCTCCTCAATGTCCCTGGGTGCCACGAGGTCAATCGCCATCTCCAAAACGTCCGATCCGCAGTGAGCCAGGAAGAGGGCTCTTTTCCGCTCATCATCGAGGTTCTGGTAGCCATTGCCTCGCAGGAACTGCCGAAATCGGACCATGTATGACCTCCACTTCTCTCGGGATGGGTCGAATGGGTTCAGTGCGGCAATCGGAGCTTGCGGAGTTGCCATTCTGAGGGTCGCTGTGGTTTCGGGTCTTCAGCTGGGTGGCGATCGTGCCACGAGTCTTGTTCAGGTTCTCCTCTCTAGTCCTTCGTCGCCAGTGTTAGATCAGGCGCAGGAAATGAAGACGTGACCAGCTCGATACATTAAGTACCTTTATTAGCTACAAAAGTAACAAGACAAGACTGCTGGCGCGCTGCTGGGGCTCTCCTTATATTCGCTCCCGGCAGACGCACCGCCCCTTGACAGGGATTCAAATCTCCCGCCCGATGGCTCGCAGCCAATCCGGGCGGATGTCCTTATAAGGACATAACACATCCCTGCTTCAGATGGGCAAGCAGAAGGCCCTGAAGGGGTCTATGAGTCAAACAAGCAGAAATTCTAACTTGTCTGTCCAATTCTACTTTGCATAAAGGCACACATACTCCAGCAAGGGCTCTGCTTCACCTTCAACCTGATTGTGATGTTTATCATTACTCTTCTTGACTGCCATGTTGATATGACTGATGCCAGACCCCAAACCAGGAGGGCAATTTTTTAAGAGGGCAGAATCACTGCTCTCTCCTGCCCAGATTCAGTAATACATACAAGATTCATGTGTGCTCACTTGTGAGCAGATCGTGGAGAAACATGGTCTTAAAATGGACTTGACATTTAGCCACAAATCTTTGAGACCAAAGCCATTGGAATTCCGGGCACACAAAACTGGATTGAGGCACCTGGGCTAGAAGTAGTGACCAGTATCAGATTTCTCTTATCATTTTCCATGAGTCATCCACCAGAGTGGTGCTTCCCCTCACATCTTCCTCTGCACACCAGCACCATTATATCCCTGGTACCCTTCTCCAGACCTTTCTGGAGCCTCTCTTCATGACAACAGACTTACATCTTGTTCCCTTAGTCCTATCACTTTCCTTCAACTAGCCTCTGCTCCCCACACAGGTGAGGTGGGCTGGCAATCTGGCGAACAGTCCAATCCAACCACTTGGAATACCCTCAATTGTTACAAGTCATGCAGCTGATGATACACTGGCTAACCAAGTCTGTAGAGATTCTCAGACATCCAGGTCATGGTTGTTCCAAAGGTGCTTTTTCAGGAGGCAACTAGACTTTCTTGTTTTTTCTTTGAAGATGTTTCGCTTCTCATCCAAGAAGTTTCTTCAGCTCTTCCATTCCCCAGTATCCTGTCAGAGCTGAAGAAGCTTCTTGGATGAGAAGCGAAACATCTTCAAAGAAAAAACAAGAAAGTCCAGTTACCTCCTGAAAAGGCACCTTTGGGTTGGCTAACCAACAAACCAGAATAAAAGAACCCTGGTTCCCAGGCAGAATTCTGCCAGCACCTTCCTTACAATGCAGGAAGCCCTCTCCAGTTTTCCTTTCAAAGATCAGCTGCCAATTTTCTTCAGGGTGGAATCAGTCTTCTCACACACAGAGGAGTGTTTTTTCTTTGTAGGAAATTTCCTGGAGGGATACAAGGACTTCCAACAGACATCACACCTAATAGGTACTACAACCTTCACACCACCCCCAATTTCTTCTCAGGGCTCTGATATTTAGCAGCTGCTGTGTAGCAAATTGCTAGTGGTGATGACAGCGGTCGTTCCCTACCAGCCTCGCTAATTGAGTCTGAATGGCCTCTTTGCTAATGACAGCAGCAGCCATCTTCCCTTCCCCTCTCACACCACCCTTCCTTTCCCACTGACAGCAAAGAGGCAGGAGCTGGCTGCTTCCCACAATTTCCTTACCCCATACGTCCAATTTAATTCTCCACTGCCTCCATCCAATTTCTCAAGACTCCTAGCAAAAGGTCACCTCTCTTGTCTCTTCAAGAGCCTGCAAAGGTGGGGGAAGAAAAGAGAAAGCAGCCATGTAGATAAGGAATAGGGTGATCCTGAAAAGTGGGGTGGGGGTGGGTGTCTGTGCATATGGTAGCAGAAATGAGTTAGACACACACACACACACACACCAGGCAGCCAGGTGAGACCCTCCCTCTCCTATAACCATCCTGGTTCTTTGCACCCTTTCCGGTCGGCCCTTTAGCAGAGGCTAAATTGAGCTCAGGGCCAAGCCGTGCTGGAGGCATTCTGGTGCCACCCCTGGTTAGGCTCCTCTTCCAGTTTTGAAATTTAGGAATTTCTTTCTTTGAGATTTTATGCCATTTTCAGCCTGCTTGGACATTTTTGTTTCCTTTTCATGAACATTTTTACTCTATTTACACAGTGAAATTATATTTAATCCCTGTGTTGGCTCACAGAATGCACCATTACTGCTTTGAGTTTTTTTAATGGTAATGGTAAATGGTAATGGCCATCAAGTTGTTTTTGGCAGCATAGATAGCTTTTTTCTGTGATGACCTATCTCTAACCTCTTCTTTCAAGTTCTCTCATGGGTGACTCCCCCCCCCTCCATAAAAGAGCTTCTCCACCTGATTGCTGGTTGTTCTCTTTTCCTTCCATGTTTCCCAGCATCAAAGTTTTTCTAGAGAGCTGGGTCTTTATGTAACAGCACCCCCTCATATATGGTGCTCCCTATGCCAGAGGCTACTTGGCCTCAGCTTGGAGCTGGATCTGCTGAGGAAGGAGTTGACCAGCATCTCTCGGCTGCCCTGGGCTGAAGTGGGTGCTCCCCACATTCCAGTGGCTTGCCCAAAGTGGGAGCAACCAAGAAAGAAAAGAAGAGGGGAGGTCCCTTTAAGGACAAACTTCCTCTCCTTTAATACCAGATTCTGCATGTGGCACATGGACAACTGTGTGGATGACTTTCTTCCCACTTCAGTTGGCCATATCATCCCCTTCTGGCACACAGGACAAGATCTCTCCTGCAGTGAGTGGTACCTAAGCAAGCAGGCTGGGCATGTTTTTCAAGCATGACTGCTGACTTCCTGAATGCAGAGGGCAGGCTGGGCTGAAGGAAAGAGTGTCCTGTCTCAACCAATGCTGCCCCCCCACATGACAGGTTGATAGGTCAGCATGTAGCACAGGGGACTGGGAAAGGAAGGAGACAAATAAGGTTGTACTTTTCAGTTCTCATATACAATTAGCCATTAGGCAAGGTCATTAGGCAAGGAGAAATTGGGTATGTCTTATACCCCTGGAAGAGAAAGATTAGGGAATAGCAGTCTTCCAATATTTCAGAGCCTGCCACAGAGAAGAGGGGGTCAACCTATTTTCCAAAGCACCAGAAGGCAAGACAAGAAGCAATGGATGGAAGCTAAGCAAGGAGAGAAGCAATCTAGAACTAAGGAGAAATTTCCTAATAGTGAGAACAATTAATCAGTAGAACAGCTTCCCTCCAGAAGTTGTGGGTACCCTCTCACTTGTTTTTAAGAAGAGATTGGACAACTGTTTGTCCAGAATGGTGTAGGAGCTCTTGGTTTAGCAGGGGGTTGGACTTGAAGACCTCCAAGGCTTCTTCCAACCCTATTATTCTATGATTCTATGAGATATAAGGAGAGGAGCAGTTTCAACCTACCCTGGAATGGTGGTAGGTGTGGGTTCCTGGTACAGGAAGTCTGAAAATTTCCACTCAAGTCCACATGTATGAACATGAAACACATTGTATTTCATGTTCTTAATTCTGGCTGTGCACCGCCCTGAGTCCTTAGGGAGAGGGGCGGTATATAAATTGAAAATAAAAAAAGTCAGCTTCTGCAGAAAGCTGGACCTGTTGCTCCTTGACTTGACTTGCCTGTCAGTCAACTTCTGGGACAGCCAGATTCCTGGCATTGGAGATGGTGCTGCCCCAGGACAGGAGGATAGCCTTTGATGCAGGAAGAGGGGCAAACTGTTTTGTTCCTAATCAAAGTAGACCACAGGGGAAAGGAGCTGGCAGCTGCTCTGGAATGGGAACAAGCGAAACAGCTGTGAAAAGAAGACTTGGGGCAGGAAAAGTAATTGTGACAATTGTCAGAGAAGAACACTTGTGAAACAACCAGTGTGTTTCAGTGCTCCTGAAACAAATTATAATGACTCTGTTATTCCATGGGTCCCTGGGAAGGAAGGAAGAAAGGAAGGAAGGAAGGAAGGAAGGAAGGAAGGAAGAGGAAGGAAGGAAGGAGGAAGGAAGGAAGGAAGGAAGGAAGGAAGGAAGGAAGGATATAATTTATTTTTTAGCATAATTAAATAGTATGAGTTTGCAATAAATCAAGGAAAAATAAACATTAAAGTCCACTATTGTGTGAAATTTAGAACTGCTGTGGTGGAGACAATTTAATACCAACATTGCAAAAAAAAAAGAAGAATGAGATCATCAGGATGCACTTTGTATTGAATGGAGGATATTCTCTCCTTAATACTTGTTTTATATTTAGTCCAGCATTTCTCCACAATGTGAAATGATTTTGGCTAAAATTAGTATGGTTCCTATTTTTTTTTTTATTACTCTATCAGCATTTTTTTTTTTTGGGCTAAACTTCAAAGCCTTTTGAGGCTGTAAAAACAGCCATGGCACCAATTAGCATTACAGCTTTCTTTGTCTTCTTTAATAAGCACTTGGTAGTAGTGAAACCAGGAGGAACCTAAATGCATGTTTTCAGCTATCAAAAGTAATTGCAGTGTTTAATTTTTCCAGCACAATTTTAAGGATTAATTATATGGAAGTCTCTTAACAATTGCACTGCTTTCTGCCACTGTGTTTACACATTGTTTTAAAATAGTTTCAGCATTTAGAGATTTCTTCAGAGAAGAAAGGGAACTATTTATCCAAGCTCAGATCTCTGTCACTTCTAAATGCTAATAATCGAAACATGACCAGAAGTAGCCTTGCATAATGGGAATGGCCTTGGGAGACAGGATGAAACAGCTACAGCCAAGACAATGATTGAATGAATGACATTTGAACCTGCAGAGGAGGGTGGAGAAAGCATCTCATCTTCCCCTTAGTTTTCAAGACTGTAAAGTGAGACCAATAACAGTTTCTTCAAACTTGCAAAATTCTGTTAATGTAACCTTATAATAAAGATAAAGTTAATATTCAGTCTTGTCTTCTAGTATGGACTGCCTCATAAATCATAGAACCAGAAGTTTAAAAAAGGTGCATTCCAACTGTCTAGCCAATAGCGGGATTAGAAGGAGCAACTTGGGCTGCCAAGTCAGCCTCCAATCAGCCTCCTGCTCCAATCAGAAAATCAAACTGAAGCACCCACAACAGAACAGAGATCGGACAGCTGATCACTACCTGCACACATCCAGTAAAGGGAAGATCATCCCCTCTCAACCCAGCATTCCTGTGACAAGAAGAATAGTATCTCAGACTTCCCTAGGGAAAAAAAGGCGAATATTGGTGATAGAAAATTCAATTCTTTGGGGAACAGAAACTACAGTTTATAGACCAAACAGTCAATCTAGGGAAGTATGTTATTTCCCTGGTGCAAAAATCAAAGATGTTACTGAGAACCTTACTAAAATAATCAACCCCACGGGCTTACTACCCCTTTCTTCTTCTACCTGTGTGGACCAATGACATAACAATGAATCTAAAAACAATAACAAGATCACGAACAGCTAGGAAAGAAAATTAAAGAATTAGGAGCACCGGTGGTGTTTTCATTTATACTTCCAACAAAAGCCAATATCTAATGAGGGAGCAAGGGAGTTTAGAAACAAATCACTGGCTTAAAAATTGGTGTTGTCAGGAGAACTTTGGTTTCCTAGACCATGGTCTGCATTACCTAGATGAAGGGCTACTGGCAAGGGATGGAATGAACCTCACAAGAACTGGAAAGAATATATTCGGAAAACGACTGGCTCTTCTTGTCAGAAGGGCTTTAAACTAAAATTGAGTGGGGAGGAGGGCCAATCTTCATGACCTATAAAACCTAATTCCAAGCAAAAAACACTAGATACTGTAACCAATCATATAAGGAGATAGGGAATAAAGAGAAAGAAGAAGAAGAAGAAGAAGAAGAAGAAGAAGAAGAAGAAGAAGAAGAAGAAGAAGAAGAAGAAGAAGAAGAAGAAGAAGAAGAAGAAGAAGAAGAAGAAGAAGAAGAAGAAGAAGAGGAAAAACATAATGAAGTAGAGAGTGTTGGAAAGGATGGAAAATCCATTTACAAAATAGGAGATATAACAAATATACCCAAAAATATAAGAAGTATACCCAAGATGCACAAATATCTTAAATGCCCATACACAAATGCTCAAAATTTATGGAACAAACATGAAGTACTAGTACATGAAGTAGATATGATGTAGTTGCCATCACTGAAAAGTGGTGGGATGAAACTCATGACTGGAATGTACTAATGGAAGGATACAAACTATTCAAAAGAAACGGACCTAACAAAAGAGGAGGTGGCATTGCATTGTATATAAAAGATTACTACATCTCTACAGAAATCCACAAAACAAAGGATCCATATGGATCCTAGAATCCATATGGGTCAATATAAAAGGAAAAAAGAATGACATTGCTATACAGTATGTCATAAAAATATTCCAATAAAAGAAACAGGAAACAGTAATACAATATTTATTTATTTTATTTCTTAATAATTAATTAATAATTAATGCCGCATAGCTCCCAATGACCGGTAAAATCCCACAGAGTTGGTCTCCTCTGGGTCCCATCAGCGGGCCCAAGGGGGATGGCCTTCTCTGTGGCTGCCCCAGCTCTCTGGAACCAGTTACCTCCTGAGGTCCGGACCATCCCCACCCTATTGGCCTTCTGAAAAGCAGTGAAGACCTGGCTTTTCCGGCAGGCCTGGGGCCATTAAACTCGCTCTTGTGATCTGGTGAGATCCGGCCATGAATGGTGTGAATGAGTTTTTAATGTTTTTAATGTTTTTAATTTTTCAATGTCTTTTTATAATGATTTTTTAAATATATTGTGAGCCCCCCTGAGTCTTCAGAGAGGGGCGGCATATAAATTTATTAAATTAAATTAAATTAAATTAAATTAAATTAAATTAAATTAAATTAAATTAAATTAAATTAAATTAAATTAAATTAAATTAAATTAAATTAAATTAAATTAAATTAAATTAAATTAAATTAAATTAAATTAAATTAAATTAAATTAAATTAAATTAAATTAAATTAGTCATATTTCTATGCCGCCCACTCTCCGAGGACTCTGGGCGGCTTACAACAAAGACAGTATACTAAATAGCATATTGCCTCCTAACGATCTGGGTCCTCATCTTACCCACCTCAGAAGGATGGAAGGCTGAGTCAACCTTGAGCTGGTGAGATTTGATCTGCTGATCTGCTGAACTAGCAGTCAGCTGAAGTAGCTGCAGTACTGCACTCTAACCACTGCGCCACCTCGGCGCAGTAAGAATAAATAATTCTTATTTTAAGATTCAGAGATTTATTTCATGAGCAATTTGGAACATGAACAATCATCATAGCAATGCAATTTCACAACAAAACTTATTATTAAACCATTGTAATGGGGTCCAGAGACAATAGCTAAGTCCAGCAAGGAATAGCTACGGCCAGTGGCACTGAATTCATCCTAAGACATTCTTTTTATACTTTTCTGCACACATTTCACAACTTACTTCCTTGTTCTGTCTTACTGACAGATAGCAGATCCATTGTAGTAAGGATAGGTCAGGCCATGATCAAAGTTTGCTGTGGCTATGGTTGGATCTGGCAATTGAATTGATAGTGTAAATGAACTTTCCTTTAATGGTCTCATTTTTGCCCATGATTCTGTAGAGTCATCTGTAAAAATGAGGCCATCAAACAAAAGTTCATTTACACTATCAATTCAATTGCCAGATCCAACCACAACCACAGCAAACTTTAATCATGGCCTGACCTATCCTTACTACAATGGATCTGCTCCTGTGAACTCCATGCAGAACTCAAAAGATGCTAAGACCAAGGCAACACAAATCTATACATTGACTACCATGCTGATTGCATAAAAAATAAGACCCACAATCAACCCCCCAACATCCAACCCTCCATCCCCCAAACATCCATCCATCACCCAAAACTAGGTACGCATGATCCTTACTTCCTCAATACCAACCACTACTGACCTCAAATGCAAACTAATAAACACAAGAAGCATCATAAACAAAATGCCCGAACTCATCCTCTTATTAAATACTGCTACATTTGACGACTTCCAGCGGTGACGTCTGAGCAGAGTGGGTGAGGGTGCGAGTTATAGCTCCCGAAAACTCAATTAATTCTTGGAAAGGAGCCCTTTAAGGGCATTTCCAGACCCAGAGGGTTTGGAAAACTAAAGGGGAAGGCTTTGAGATCCAGGTGAGATGCTAGCACCCAGGAGAATAAAAGCTGGACCTCTTAAATCCGGCAGGAAAAAATCTGTCTTCAGGGCAGATCAATAGTGATGGCGGCTGCATAGTGAGGAAGCAAAGAGTGTTATCAGCATTGGTGGTCACAAAGGATTTGGATTCGAGAAAGTGAGAACACTAATAAAGGAAATCGCGAGTGAGAGAGACGCAGAGAGCAAAGAGAGTGGCGATTAGGAAAGAGAGTGCTTAGTTTGAGATGATCGAACGGAGGCAACAAAATAACAAGCAGCGGAAGGAGTAATCAGAGAAGATACAAAGTAACATTTGGACTTGAACTCACTGTGGAGAAAGGAGGATAAAAGGGACTACAATTTGATCGTGAGGAAAATCAAAATTACAAATTGTGGAACTAAAGTTTTAAAAGTTTCTTTTCTTTTCCAGTTTATTTCAATTGGTGGATTTGACAGACCTGGTGGATTGAGGAGGGGGTATTCTGGAAAGAATCTTATAGACGGATCTGTGGACAATTGGGGATTTATAAACTATAAAAAGAAGAAAGAGTGGACAGAGTGAACTAAAGGAAAAATAATAATAATAATAAAAAGGACATAGGATAAAGAAGAAGGAGCTGGAAGGATGTAGAGACTGTGTATAAGAAGTGGAGTGACTAAGCAGAAATGGGGGACAGAAATGATCTAATGCAATAAGGAGTGGAAACAAGAATCTCAAAGGAAAGACTGGTTGGAATCTATTATACTTAATGTACTGATGAAAACAGTAATTGAAGAGGAGTAAAATATTGTTTGGTGGATAATATTTGAAAAAGGGAAAATATAGTCTTGGTGGAACTCACATTTAGAAAGTTTGGCATATAGTTCAGCAGCCTTGAGTTTTTTCAGGACAGTTCGCACCAATTTCACACGGTCGGCCATGTTCTCAGAGTAGATAAGAATGTCATCCAAGTAGACCAGCACCCCCTTATACAGGTTTTCATGCAATACTTCGTTGATCAATTGCATGAATACAGCAGGGGCTCCCTGTAAGCCAAAAGGGAGCACTCTGAACTGGAAACATCCCAGTGGGCAATTAAATGCTGTTTTCCATTCATCCCCCTCTTTAATTCTCACTCGGTAGTATGCCTCTCTTAAATCGAGTTTGGTGAAGACTTTTCCCTTCCCTAAGTGGGCTAACATGTCCTTCGTGAGTGGGAGGGGGTAAACATTTTCCACGCAAATGGCGTTGATATTTCTATAATCGACCACCAAGCGGAAGGAGCCATCTTTCTTTTCGCGGAACATCACTGGCGCCGCCACCTTAAGCTTGGCTCGTTCGATGAATCCCCGTTCTAGATTTTTGTCAATAAAATTTCGCAATTCCCCTAATTCTCAAGGGGTCATGGGGTAGATTTTTGGTTTGGGAAGCTTCACCCCGGGGAGTATTTCAATGGTGCAGTCGGTAGCCCGGTGGGGAGGCAGTGCGTCTGAGGCCTTTTCGCTAAAAACTTCACGGAGATCCCAATACTCCTGCCCCTCAATATGGTCTATTGCTACTTCCGCTCTTTCCAGTTTTATATCATCCTTCAGGGGTGAGCTTTCCTTCTCTGGATTTGGTTTTGCAGTGCGGATGCGCAGGACCCCCGTCTTCCAATTTACCCGTGGGTTCCATTTACGAAGCCAGGGCAATCCAAGTATGAGGGGCCTCTCCATGCCAGGGGCCACAATAAATCTGAGATTCTCTACATGATCTCCCAACTGCAATTCAAGGGGTTCGGTCATAAAACTGGCTGGGCCCCCTCCTGCAATCGATCCGTCTAACTGACAGAATGCAATGGGTCTTTTTAGTCTCAGTCCCATTTCCTCCACCACCTTGGGGCTAATTATGCACCTGGTGCACCCCGAGTCTAACAGGGCTAACATTTGGGCATGGGTCCCTGTGGATGGCACCCTTATTTCTACGGGGATGAGCAGGGGGTCTTCCGTGTGACTCACCCGATCGTCGGTGTCGGAATCAGAGTCTGTCTCGCTGTCATCACCGTTGGTCAGAGTTCCCAGCTCACCCTGGCTTCAGGGAGTGAACTCAATGACTTCTCCTTTCAGGGCAGTGCCGCGAGTCTTGGCGGGTATTTTGTCGCCCTTCTTGGGCCTGGAGCCGGCAGCTTTTGGCACTGGTTTGGAGAAGCATTCGGCAGCCCGGTATCCTTCCTTCCCACATTTGAAACAGGTGAAGGGCTTTGATTTGGGTTTGAATTCTGCTCTCCCCACAGCCATCTTTGGTGCTCCTTTATGGTGGAAGGAAGATGACTGGTCCCCTGTACGCCCTCCTCGGAGTCGGCTTTGGGCCAATTCGATCTCCACATCCTCAGCTACTATGTACCAACTCTGCAAGTCTTCGGGGACCCCCATACTTCTACAATCTCAGTATATCTCTTCATTCAGCCCATCTTTGAAGCTCTCCAACAGAGCCATTTCTGACCACCCTGTCATATAGGGTGCCAGCTCGCAAAACTCTTGGATATACTCTGCCACAGGTCTCCAGCCCTGCTGGATGCCCTTCATCCTGAGTCTCGCCTTTCGTTCAGCTAAGTGGTCTTCAAACCGCCTCCTAAGGGCCCCCATGAACTGGTTGTAATTTCTCAGTAAGGGGGAGTTATTATTGTGGAGGACCACCATCCATTCAGCTGCTAATCCCTCTAAGGAGTTCGTGACACATCTCACTCGGGCGGCATCTGATATGTAGTCTTCCCCCCAGTCCTGCATGTGGTTCCACACTTGGGTCAGGAAAAACCCTAAGGTCTTCGGATTTCCATCATATTTCCCAGGTAGAGGGGGAATTTTTGGCTTTTTACGTCTGTGGGGGGGGGGCTGCAAAGCTGGGGGTCCCTGGCTGGCTGCATCCCTCCATTGAGCTGCAGAAGCCTGGGATGTTCCTTCCTCAGCTTCTTCCTCTCCCCCACAGGCTGTCTCTTCTGGCTCCCCCCTGGGGCCTTCTCCTCCCTTCTCCACAGGGAACCCAAAAGACTCACAGCTCTCCCAGCTTTTCCTGCTCTCTTCCACATCACAGAGAAGTTGCAAGGCTTGTGCCAGCATGAAGCTTTCCTTTTGTTCCTGCAGCCAGACTGCCTCTTTCTTATGAGGTCGGGAGCTGGTTACTCCCCGGGGGGTCCCCCCCCAGTCCGGCAATCTCCCTACTCCTTTCAACCATCTAGCTTCTTCAGAATCCAGCCGGAGTTTTTCCAACCATTCCGCATTCTCTTTCTCCACTTGGAGGGCGGCTGCCGTGGAACTCGCTGCCCCCATCTGGTCTTCTTCACTCTCTTGGTCTGACATAATTTGGATTTCAGTCCCCTTGGTTTTTGTCCGGGATGACTGGAGTGAGTTCCAGCTTATTGTCAGGTATGCTTCCTTCAAAATCCAGGAAAGAATGACCCAAAGTCCATTTTTTATAGAGATTAGTACTTTTACTGAAAATGAAGCGATCGCAACCCAGGTAAAGCTGGAACTAAGCAAAACGCGCAAAATTGCATCTAGAAAGCATCTCCCCCCCATCCATTGTCCGTCATCCAATCCAAAGGTCTCCCAAAGGTCAGGTGGAATCACGTCTGGCAACGTCATCCATCAGGAATGTAATGACGGTTGGTCTGACGGCTCCTTTGGAGAATCGATTTCGTTTCTTGGAAAGACTCCTCCTGCGCCCTTCCCCCCTTCGCCCCCCTAACTGTTTCCCACCCGGGAGCGGAGGCTGACAAAGATACTATTAAGATCATTCTGACTTAATTTTAAAAAAATAGATCCTAATAAGAAGTAAAGGGGAAGAAATATCTTGTCTATCTGTGTTGTTGATATTATTGATATTATATAATGATTATAGTGAAATCACTTGAAAAAAGATTATAATGTCTGATCAATTAATTAACAATTTGGTTTTTTTGGGGGGGAAGGGGTGTGTGGAAAAGGTTGTTAAAGAGTATTTGAACGGTAAAATTTTACTTGAGTGGTGGTGAATAGATTGAAGGATTTGATATATAAGAATTACTAGTAAAAGATAAAGAAGGTTAATTCAGAACATAGAATATTGATATAAACAAAAAATAAAGCTACAATCCATACAATAAAATATTTTATAAATAGAGCTACATAGATATACTGAGAAATAGAATTAATTAAAATAAATTAGAAGAGTGTCTCGAGTCAAATAGAAGAACACACGTATATGATTTTGTGGAAAAACTTTACAAGAAGCTTAACAATGTCAACCACAACAACAGTGACAAAAACTGGAAAAAAAACCAGCCTCTAATTTAACTTCTATGGCTTCCCCAGTTACTCAACGGTCAATTGAAAACATGTTAGGAAAGGAAAAAGATAAAACAGAGCTGACAATGAATAGCATCCAAATTATGCTCCAAATGATTCAAGAGACGTTAATGAAGTCGCAAGAAAGAATGGCAGAAAATCAAGAAGAGGCTAGAAAACACCATCAAGAAATTAAAAGTGAAATAGGAGAAGTGAAGGAAGATTTTAAAAATATGAAGGAAAAAATGGAAAATATACAACAAACAATTGCAGAAAATGAGCGGAAAGTTAAAAAAATAGAAACCAAAGTAGACCAACTAGATTATAAATTAGAAATGGCGGAGCAGAAGACACTGCAATTGAACAAAGAACTATCAGATTCGATCATCCTCCTGGAAATGGAGAAAGCCTCTTTTTTCTTGCGCTTCCAGAATGTTGTGGAGGAGAAAGAGGAAGATTTGGGGGAGAAAATGATTGAAATAATAGCAGAATTAATACAGAGAGACAAATTAGAAATACGAGACACCATAGATGAAATTTACCGAGTTCACAACAATTACATAAGAAGGCACCGTCTAGCACATGAAGTACATATAAGATTCATGAAAAAAACAATGAGAGACTAAATTTACAAAAAATCAAGGGAAGAGATGGTTACATACAAAGGGAAGGAAATCATAATTCTAAAACAAATCCCACGAAGAATTCGAGAACAAAGACAACAGTATCATTTCTTAACATCACACCTTATTAAATACAAAATAATGTTTAGATAGATCATCCCCGAAGGAATACCTATTACATGGCAGGACAAGAAATATAAAGTTGATTTGATAGAAAAAGCTCAAGAATTTTATAAAAACTTCCTGGAAGAAGAGCAAGAAAGTAAGGACGAATCAGAAAGTAAAAGTCAAGAAGAGAATCAACAAGAAGAGATAGAAAGAGAAAAAGAATTTAAGAAAACCTAAGAAAGAGAATGAGAAGAAAAAGAAGGAGCAAGAGGAAGAGGAAGAAGCGAGACCAGAAACACCAAGAAACAGGCACAGTAGGAGATGGAAGAGGCAATATCTCTATTTTCCATGAACATCAATGGTTTAAACGCAAAGAAAAAGAGGACACAAATATTCACAAAATTAAAAAAAATAAAAACTGATGTGATTTGTTTGCAGGAGGTTCATATAAAAACAGGATTTCAAAAATTACTAGAAAATAAGAAATTAGGAAGACTACATGTATCATTATCACAACAGAAAAAAGAGGAATTGCAGTTTATGTAAAAGAAAGAATAAATTCAGAACTAGTTTATGCAGATGAGGAGGGTAGAATTTTGATGATAAAACTAAATACAGAACACAAACAAATTCTATTGGCAGTAGTATATGCCCCAAACAAAAATCAACAGGAATATTACAAAAAATTACATAATAGAATATTGGAACAAGAGATAGAAAATGTGTGTATGATAGGAGACTATAACGCTATAGTTGACAGTAAAAGAGATTATTACAGCAATAAAAAAAAGGAAAAAGGAAACACTTCCTAAGGAATTTTTTAACATGGTATCAGAACTAAGCTTAAGGGATACATGGAGAGAAATCAACAAAGAAGAAAGACAATATACATATTATTCTCAACTGCATCAATCCTGGTCCAGGATAGATATGGCCTGGATGACAGCACAATTACAGTTAGAGTTAGAAAAAATAGATATAGGAACAAATGAATGGGCTGACCATAACCCGATAATTATTCATTGGAAAGGACAGAAAAGATATAAGAGATGGACCTTGAATCAAACCATATGTAAACAGAAAGAATATAAGCAGTTCTTAGAAAAAGAATTAGAGATCTTCCTAAGAGTAAATAAGAAAGAAGATACGTCGACCCAAAATTTATGGGACACATTAAAAGCATATATTAGAGGGTTGACAACTGCATATATGGCAAAGAAAAGAAAAGTGAAAAAGTCCCAACAAAATAAAATACAGGAAGAACTTAGAAAATTAGAAGGCATTCTACAGAAAGACCCTCAAAATAAAAAAGTAAAAGAGGACTGGAGAATGGTTAAACACAAACTAAATTTGATAACCCAAGAAGAAATTGCTATGAAAATAAAGATGGCAAAACAAAATTATTTTGAACATGCAAACAAAATAAGTAGATGGTTAGCCTATAAATACAAAAAAGAAGACAAGAAAAGAATAATTCATACTTTTTTCTCCAAACTATACACACAGGAAAAAAACAATAGAATCAGACATTAAAACATATTTAGAGCAACTAAATGTATGTAAGTTTACGGAGGAACAGAAAGATGCAATAAATCGACCAATCTCTGAAATAGAACTTGGATTTGCAATAAAAAGGCAAAAAAGCAATAAAACACCTGGACCAGATGGAATACCAGCAGAACTATACAGGATAACACAAAAACAGACAGGAGGATTAATGATGGAAATATTTAATCAAGCATTACAGCAATCCAATATTCCCCAAACATGGACAGAAGCTTTAATAACACTTATACACAAGGAAGATTCAGACCAACAATTGGTACAAAATTATAGGCCTATTTCACTACTAAACTCCGATTACAAAATATATATGTCACTCATTGCTGCAAGGTTAAAGACAATTCTAGATAAGTTTATACACCCAGACCAAAATGGTTTTTTGACTGGCCAACAAATTAAAAATAATTTATGGATTATAATTGATAATTTAGAATTCTATAAAGTCCACCCAGAGAAACAGGTTTCACTGGTTTTCCTTGATGCCCCAAAGGCCTTTGACAATTTGAATTGGACTTTTATGATACAACAAATTAAAAAGATGGAATTTGGATTAAAATTTGAAAAAATGATTGAAAAAATTTACTCAAAACAAACTGCAAGGGTAATTATTAATCAGGATATAATGGATAAATTTGAGATTACTAAAGGCATGAGACAAGGCTGCCCACTTTCCCCACTTCTCTTTATTCTATCATTGGAGCCACTCTTAACAAAAATTAGGGAAGATTGAGAGATTAAGGGATTGAAGATAAAAAGTGAAGTATAAATTGCAAGCCTTTGCAGATGATTTGGTTTTGTAATCGAGGAACCTCTACAATCAGGTTGTACAATTTGGTTGATTTTTTTAATCAACCAAATTGATTAAAAAAATAGAGGAATTTGGTGTAGTGGCAGGTCTAAAAATTAACAAAAAAAAATGTAAATTGCTAACAAAAAACCTTACTAAAAAAACAAGAGATAGAACTGGAGAACACTACAGATATTCAGATAACAAGGAGAATAAAGTACTTAGGGATTTGGTTAACAGCAAGAGGTTCCTCAATCAAAAAAGATAATTATGATAAATTAATGCTGCAAATTGGGAAAGATTTAGAAAATTGGAGGAACCTTTAAATTTCATGGATGGGAAGAGTGGCGGCAATAAAAATAAATATCTTGCCCAAAATACTGTTCCTCTTCCAGGTTATACCGATAAAAATAGAAAAAAGTTTCTTTGACCTATTAAACAGATTGATTGAAAAGTTCATTTGGCAAGGGAGAAAACCCAGAATTAGATTAAAAATTCTACAAGATACTAGAGATAGAGCAGGAGTAGCCCTTCTGGATTGGGAGATTTATTATCAAGCCGCATGCCTGACCTGGATAAAAGAATGAATTGAGTTGGGAAATAAAAGAACTTTAATAATCGAGGGTCACAACTTACAGGTTGGATGGCATACATTTTTAAGGGGCGAAAAATATAAATCACATGGATATTTCAAAAGACATATAATTAGGAACTCACTATTAATAATTTGGAACAAAATTAAAAAGCAACATTATACGAGAATGCCAAATTGGATTTCGCCCAATGAAATATTAACCTACCCAAATTTATTAGATTGGACTAAAATAATTAGGTATAGGGATATATTAAATGAATTGGAAAATCTAAAAATGAAATAAGAATTAGAGCATGATTTGAATAGGGAAGTAGAATGGTGGACGTATTTGCAAATCAGATCAAAATATACAGAGGATACAAAGACTAATCAGATACAATTGGAACAAAACGAACTAGACAAAATTTGGAAAAGACCAAAAATTAATTAGTAAATATATAAATTTTTATTGCAGTATAAAATGGAAGAGGAAATTGTGAAAGACACTATGATTAAAGAAGAAAGAATTTTTTTTTATTGCAAAAGTTTTACAACTACATTTTCACCCCCTTTCCCCCCTCAACCCACCCCAAACTTCCCAACCTCATCCTCCCTAACCCTCCCTAACCCTCCCCCCCCCGGACTTCCCCACAATATACTCACATCAGAAAAAAAAACCCTTTATATAACACTTGAACCCCTCCATCCCCCTTATAATTTTTCATCTTCACTAAATTAAAATATTTCTATCTTAATATAACATTTTCAAATAAAAGCTATTTGATACTTCCTAGTTTGATATTTGTTCTGCACATAATCTATCCACTTTTTCCATTCCCATTCATAAGTCTCTTGTGAACAATCTTTTAGGTATGCTGAAATCTTCGCCATCTCTGCAAAACTGGCCATTTTCAAAGTCCATTCCTCGATAGTGGGCAAAGCTTCATTTTTCCAATATTTACCTATCAATAATCTCGCTGCTGTTATCATGTACAATATCAACTTTGTTTCACCCAATGTAAAACCCTTAACTATAAAGGGTTACTTTATAGTAACCTTACTGGTTACTTTATAGTAACTTACTGGTAAAACCCAGTAAGAACAATTGTGGAGAAAATTGAATTTTTTTCTTCAAAACATTCTGCATAACCCACCAAATTTTTATCCAAAAAGCTTTAACTTCCTTGCAAGTCCACCAGACATGATAATATGTAGCATCTAAACAATCACATCTCCAACATTTTGGCTGAACATTAGGGTACATGCATGACAATTTCTTAGGATCTAAATGCCATCTATAAAACATTTTATAGAAATTTTCCCTCAAATTCTGTGACTGTGTAAATTTAACATTCTGAACCCAAATTTTTTCCCATGTTTCCAACATCACTGGTTCTTCAAAATTTTGTGCCCACTTAATCATACAATCTTTAACCAATTCAGTTTCTGAATCCCTTTCTAACAAAACATTGTAAAGCCTTTTAATATGCATTGGACCTTTCTCTTTTATATGTCTAACCAATTCTTCCTCATGCAACATAATACCAGTTTTTTGGTCCTCTTTCCATCTCAGTTGAAGTTGATTGTACTGTAACCAAGTTAAGTTAATCCCTTCATCCAACAGTGTCTCTAATGTCTTCAACTGCCATCTGCCCGCATCTGTAAAAAGAACCTCTTTGTATAAAAACCCTCCGAGTGACATTATATTTGTATTCCAAATAATATGACCAAGATCCAGCCATAGCGGTATTTTATAATCCCATTTGAGTCGGTGCTTCTTCCAAACTCTCATCAGGGAGTCTCTAAGTATATGACTTTTAAATACTTTATCCACTTTATTTTCATAAAATAAGTAAGCATGCCATCCAAATTCAAGATCAAAACTTTCTATATTCAATATTCCAGTCTTTTTCCTTCCAAACCAATCACTTGCTTGAGATAAAGTTGCTGCTTCATAATATAACTGTAGGTTTGGAAGTTTAAGACCTCCCCGTTCTGGAACATCTTGCATAATTTTTAATTTCACTCTCGGTTTTTTCTCGTTCCAAACAAACTTATTCACTCCACTTTGCCACTCTTTCAATTGTTTATCACTTTTAAGCACCGGAATCATTTGAAACAAAAAAAGAAATCTTGGCAAAATATTCATCTTAACTGCTGCTATTCTTCCAAGTAGAGACAGCTGCAGTTTTTTCCAAGTCTCCATATCTTTCTGCACATCTCGCCACAACACCTCATAATTATTTTGAAACAGTTTCATATTTGATTCTGCAACCTGAACTCCTAGATATTTTACCTTTGGTACAATCTCAAAACCTGCCCTCCTTTCAAGCTCGTGTTTACGATCTTGTGTCATATTTTTAACTATCATCTTAGTTTTTTTCTGGTTCAATCGAAAACCTGAAACTTTACCATAGTCTTGTATAATGTCTTTCATCTGGATTATTGATTCCATTGGCTGTGTTAAGGTAACAACCAGATCATCTGCAAATGCCTTTATTCTATAGTCCTCTTGCCTTATCATTGTACCTTTCAAGATATTAGCGTCCCGTATTGTATTTAACAAGACTTCTAGTGTTAAAATAAATAGCAATGGGGATAATGGACATCCCTGTCTTGTTCCTTTTTCAATTTTAAAATCTGTTGTCAAACTTCCATTAATAATAATCTGTGCCTTTTGCTCTTGGTAAATTGCTGAAACCGCCTGTATAAATTGGTCCCCAAATTCCATCTTTTTAAAAGTCTTTAATAGAAAATTCCAATCCACTCTATCAAAGGCCTTTTCTGCATCCAAAAAGACCAGCACTGCAGGTACCTGTTTATTCCTCTCAAGATATTCCAATAAGTCTATTACTTGCCTTACATTATCCTTCATGTATCTGCCCTCGATAAATCCCGCTTGATCATCATGAATCACCTCTTGGATTACTGGCATCAACCTGTTGGCTAGTACTTTTGCATAAATTTTATAATCATTATTCAAAAGAGATATTGGTCGATAATTCTCCGGTTTTTTAGGACCTACTTGCTCTTTTGCTTTCAAAGAAATATAAGCTGTTGTCCATGATGGGGGTATTTTACCCCCTTGTTGAATATTGCAAAATAAATCTCTAAATTGTTCCACCATTTCTGCTTGCAAAGTTTTATAATACACTGCAGTCAAACCATCCGTTCCAGGAGCTTTAGCTGTTTTTAATTGTTTAATTGCTACTATTTTCTCCTCCTCTGTTATAGGATAATTCATTCTTTCCTTTTGTTGATTAGTAATTTTTGTGACTCTTTTATTATCTAAATATTTTTCTATAAGTCCATTCTGCATATCATCTTTAGCATATAGTTTAGTATAATAGTCTACAAAAGCTTCTTTAATTAATTTTTGTTGAAAAATTTCTTTCCCTCCAATATCAACACTATCAATAGTCCATATACTCTGCTTCTTCCTTAATGTATAGGCCAACCATCTGCCCGGTTTATTGGCGTTACAAAATGTATTGTGCCTCGCATATTGTAGCTTTGTTGCAACTTGTTCCGCCATAAGCATTTGGAATTGATCTTTCAAAAGTTTTATAGCCCCACGTATTCTTTCATCTGTTGGATTTTTAGTAAGTAGCTGTTCTTTATTCTTTATTTCTGCTTCCAGTTCAGATCTTTTCTTTTGTCGATTCAGTCTATGTTTAGAATTCATATTAATGAGTACCCCTCTCATGTAAGCTTTGCTCGCATCCCACACAATTTCAATTGGGGTATCCTTATTCAAGTTCATTTCAAAAAATTCTTTCAGCTGCTTTTTAAGTTCTGTTATATTTTTTTCATATCTGAACAGGTTTTCATTTAATCTCCATGATCGTCTCTCAATTTTACCCATCTCAATTTCTATCCATACTGGGCTATGGTCGGTCAAAGTTCTTGGAAAAATCTTTGTTCTTTTTGTCTTAACAAGTAGATCATCTGACAACAAGATAAAATCAATCCTAGAGAAGGATCTATGTCTATCGGAAAAAAAAGTATAGTCCAATTCTTTTGGGTTATGTATTCTCCAAATATCTTTTAATTCCAAATCTTCTTTCATATCAAAAAAAAGTCTGTGGTAGTCTGATCCTTGATTTTGCCAAACTCTTTTTATCTAATTTAGAATCAATTACTCCATTCCAATCTCCCATAATTAGAATAGTTCTATAATCCCATTGCCGTATTTTAGTGTGTAACATTTTATAGAAGTGATCCTGTTGTTGATTGGGAGCATAAATTCCAATCAAAAGAATTTGGCCGTTTACTGTAAGCAATTCAATTGCTATAAACCTACCATCTTCATCTGCTTCTATAATTTTAGCTGTCAATCTTTTGTTTACATAAATAACCACACCATTCTTTTTTTGCAATGTTGAAGCTATAAAATGTGTTCCTAATTTAGAGTTTATCAAGTATTTTTGATCTTGAGTTCTAATATGAGTTTCTTGTAAACAAATTATATCATTATTAAATTGTCTCAAATATGTGAATAACTTCTTCCTTTTCTGTAATGAATTCAACCCATTCACATTCCAAGATAAGCACTTAATTATCATCTTTATCTTTTTGAAGCGACAAGCAGAATAGCCGAAGATCTTCTGAAATCTTCGGTTTTGCTCCCCCCATGGCTTCAATCTCTTGTGTAGTACTCTTAGCTCCCTTTTTGTATTGTCTTTCCTGTTGTTGCTTTTCTTTAAGTTGCTTAGATTTTGCACGAGTTATACGCTGGTCTTTGACTTCAACCATCCGAGCCGGGTCCAAGATTGGAGAAGATTCTAACAGGTGCTCCTCCAGAAAACCTCCTGCAGCACCCTGCATTTCCTCTAGCTCCGCCTGCTTAGACTGTTCTTGCACCTCTTGCTGGAATTGCTTCTTATCACTCTCCTTAATCTCCAACACTGTGGATGTACGTGGAGATGGTGTTCTCTCTTTAAGAATAGTAGAATAAAAATGTTCCGCCTTCTCAACAGTGTTCAATCGATATCTTTCTCCATTGTATTTCAAAATTATACCAGTTGGGGCATCCCACCGGAATGGTATCTGTTGTTTTTTCAATTCATTCACTAGAAAACCAAAATCTTTTCTATCTTTCAACATTTTGGGTGGCAATTCTTTATAAACTCCAATTTGAGCCCCCTCCACTTGCACAGAGGAAAGAAAAGATTTTTGCAGGATATCATTTCTTATTGTTCTGTCTGTAAAATATATCACCACATCTCTAGGCAATTGTCTTTGTCTGGCCATCCAGGAGTTCATTCTGTAAATTTTGTCTATTTTATAAAAAACCACTTCAGGATTAATTTTTAGTAACACAGCCAGGGCATCAGCACAAATCTGTCTCAAATCCTGTCTGTCATTCTCTCTGATTCCTCTGAGCCTTATAGCGAATTCCATGGCCCTGAATTGCATCATTGTAATTTCATTTTCAACTCTCTGAATTTTATCATCAACATCAGAAATTTTATAATCAGTATCCTTAATCTTAACATTGACTTCTGATTTAAATTCTTCCACTTTGGAATCCACTTTAATAATAAATTCTGAGAGGCCAGACGCCACATCCAATATTTTTTTAGACACCTTGCCATAATCCTGTTTCACCATATTTTTAATTTCATTAATTTCCTGCATAATTTCCTGTTGAGATTTTTGAAGTTTATCATCTATTTCCTGTTGAGATTTTTGAAATTTATCATCCAAAGCCTGAGAGATAAATTCTTTTAAATTTTCAAAATCAAAATCTTTTTTCTGAGTCTGTTGAGCGGAAGGAAGCTGCTGTTCATGTTTGTGTGTGGGGGATCCCCCCCCCGCTGCCTTTCCTTCCTGCTTCTTTGAAGCCATCCTGCCACGTAAGTTAGATTTTCTGAAAAGGGAAATCCTTTTTCCTTTGCCACCTCCACAGAGACCTCTGAAAAAGTCCCCCAGGTTTAATCAAATAGAAACTAGACTGAAGCAGACTCAGATTTTAAAGAAAAATTTTTTTCCTCTTCTCCTGTTCCTCTTTATTACAGGCAGCGCAATTTTGTAGCAGATCAAAGTAGCTTCACAAATCCACTCTCGCTAGCTCGTTAACTCTGCTGCTGGGCGCCATTTTTTTTTCAAATCACTTTCACTCGCTCGTACTTTCTCTTTAATCAAAAAGTCACCAAAGCATTAATACTTGCGATTTCCAAGTTTGAGGGTTCAAGTTGATATTTCCGCTGTTTGTTAAGGTTGGTTTCATTCGATTTAAACGTTTGCTGCAGCCGGCTTGTTCTGCAGGAAGCAGAATCGTCCCACGCCGTCCGGAGTCTAGCAAGTTGAAAGGGAGCCGCACCTGTTTCCTCCCCAGTAGCAATTTTCTGGGGGCTCACAGGGGCTCAACCTGTACCTTGCCTACTCTCCTCCTACGATCCTATGGATTTCAGAGTTTTCAAGCCGCTTCTCGATATCGAAGCGGCTCTACAGACGGCGGGGCTGGCGGTCCTTAAGAAGAGACCATCTTCACCAGAGGCCAGCAAACCGGAAGTCAAGAAGAAAGAAATTTTAATCACACGATAGAATTAGAAAAGTGGGAAAGGATGTGGAAAATAAACATGAAATTGACAGTATCAACGGCATACAAGGAAAACCAGAGGAAAATGTTTCATAGATGGCATCTTCCGCCAGCAAAGCAAAGATGTTCCCTGGTAATTCACCAAAATGTTGGAAATGCAAGAATAACTATGGAACATACTATCACCTCTGGTGGACTTGTCCAGTGGCAAAACAATTTTGGGCCAAAGTTAAAAAACTTTTAGAGGAGATAATACAGAAACCAGTAAAGGGAGAGCCAGAGCAATTTCTGGAATTCTAGAAAATTATACAAAAGAAATACAATATTTAACACTACATATATTAACAGCAGCTCACATAATATATGCGCAAAACTGGAAGAAGGAATGTCCACCAACAGAAGAGGATTTAATTAAAAAAATCCTCGAATGCGCAGAGATGGACAAGCTTACAAAGGAACTTAAGGAAAGAGAGGGCACAGATTACTATAGAGATGGTACAGATGGTATGATTGGTGGGAGAAAAGGAAAAATGAAAAAAAGGAATAAAGGAAAAAAGGGGGAACTGAAATAATACTTTATTGTTTATTTTTGTGATAATATTGCTTGAATGTGCTGAAGATCAAAGTAAAGAGAAGTTGACATAAAGGAAATTAGATTATTTAAATAGATAAAGTTAGAATATATGTAAATAATAAGAAAGGATCACTTTAAATGAGCTGTTAACAACGGAAAAATGATATGTATATATGTGTTGTTTGTTTTGTGTTTGTTTTAATGTGTTTAAAATAAAAAACTTTTTTTTAAAAAAAATACTGCTACATTTGACATTATATTTGTCTGTAAAACATGGCTAAACGCATCCCTTCCTGACTCCATTATCACAGTAAGAGACTATCACATTTACCGGTCTGACCGTGAAATCCGCAGAGGGGGTGGAGTAGCTATCTTCTACAAAAAGTCATTAAACCTAAACAAATATTTAAATTGCAAATGAACTCACTCTTCCAGAAACTATTGTCTGTGAACTGTCCTTAAACACCACTCTTCGCTTCTTACTATGTTACAGAGTCCCTGACTATGATATCGCATATGCAAACAAGCTAACTTCACTACTAACGTGGGCAGCCGCCTGCCCATATCCTCTCCTTTCTTGGTGACCTCAACTTACCTCTTATTAATTGAATAATAAACAAATGTACAACTGAACCCATCCATACAACCCTATACAATGCTGTTACAAATCTAGATCTACATCAACTAGTAATTAACAACACTAGACTCAACAACTGCCTCAATCTCATCTTCTACAACAGCTTGAATTCAATTTATGGACTACAAATAAAAGAACCCTTTTCCAACAGTGACCACAGCATGATTGACTTTTGTCTCAATATATGCCCTTGCAAAAATCACCAAAATAATGGGATACCCAACTATAACTTCAAAAAAGCCAACTATGATCTCATAGACTCCAACCTCTCATCTCTTGATTGGCAAATTTTATTCTCTGGCTGTAACACTGCTGAAGACCATTATAACATTTTCTTGCTCGAAATCAATAGAGTTATTAAACTATATGTACCACTAATCACCAGCAAAACCAGGAAAAACAAATTAGCCATATCAATAAGAAAGCTCCAATCCCCCCCCAAAAATCCCTCTGGTGAAAAAAAAAAGCTGGCTATGTAGCTAACTTTAAAAGCTGCTACAAAAATATATGCCACCAAATAAAGACTGAAAGCACCAATTACCACACCAAACAAGAAGAGAACCTCCTGTGCACGAGATCCAACAGCTCCTTCTATAATTTTGTAAACAACAAACTTAAAGACTCGAGATCTGTCCCACCCCTAAAAGGACCTAACGGTAAAGAATGCAATGATGAAGCAGTTAACGCAAACCTGTTCAACAGATTCTTTGGCTCAGTCTTTGTAAACAGCAATGGTTCATGTCCAACATTCCCTAGTCGTACCACAAATAACTACAATGATCTAACACAAATAGATTCCACAGAAGATAATGTAGAAAAGGCACTACACAGACTAAAACCACCTCTATCTATTGGACCTGATGGACTATGTGCATACTTCTTTAAAAAGCTAGTTGGTAAAAAAAAAAATAGAGAGTCCTGCCTTTGACCTCTGTAGGGGCTGATGAAGGGACCCTTGGGATCCCAGCAGCCTCAGCTGCAGAATCATGGATGCAGTGAAGTACAGAAACAGAATTCTTCTAGCTGTGATGGAGACATCATCCACTGACCAGGACTTTGAATACAGAAGCTTCTACCCATCCCCAAATTGTCACAGCATTCTGAAAAAAAAATATATCTATGTGCATACTTCCTAAAAAAGCTTTCCACTGCCATAGCAGAGCCCCTAAGCATAATATTTGAAAAATCCTTCAGAACCAGCTCCCTACCCATTCTATGGTCACTAGCCACGGTCATCCCTATCTTCAAAAAAGGAGACCCCAGCCTAGTTGAAAATTACAGACCAATCTCTTTATGCTGCATCACCTGCAAAGTCATGGGATCAATCGTTAACCAATCCATTACTCCACCTAGAAACAAACAACCTACTCTCTAATAAACAATTTGGTTTCAGAAAAAAATTATCTTGTAATCTACAACTTCTACACTGCAAAAACATATGGACTACAAATCTCGATCAGGGCAAAGCAATAGACGCAATTTACATAGACTTCTATAAAGCATTTGATTCAGTGGGACATGACAAACTACTTCTAAAACTAAAATCCTATGGCATCTCCTACATAATTTGATAGCTGCGTTCCTGTCAAACAGACAACAAGTCAAAATAGGGAGCACCCTATCAAATCCTGCACCTGTTAATAGTGATGTCCCCCAAGGCAGTGTTCTAGGATCAACACTCTTCATACCATACCTATACTATATGACCTTTGCAATCATATTAAAAGCAACTGCGTTCTCTTTGCCGATGATGTAAAAATATTTAACACCACAGACAATGTTGCTACCCTTCAAAAAGACCTTGACTTTGTGTCAGAATGGTCAAACAAAGAACTTTGGTGGCGCAGCAGACTAAAGCACTGTTAAGTAACACCAGCTGCCTGCAGTTACTGCAAGTTCAAATCTCACCAGGCTCAAGGTTGACTCAGCCTTCCATCCTTTCGAGGTAGGTAAAATGGGAACCCAGTTTGTGGGGGCAATAAGCTGACTTTGTATTTAAAAAAAGAACACCGCTTGGGGGGGGGGCGAAAGCCCTACTAAGCAGGTATATGCAAAAAGTATGAAGGCTATTGCTTAATGCATTGTAAGCCGCCCTGAATCTCTGGAAAAGGGCGGCATATAAAATGAACCAATAAATAAATTGGCAACTCCAAATCTCAACCAACAAATGCTCTGTCTTACATATTGGTAAAAAGAATCAGAACACAAAATACAAGCTGAGTGGACACGACCTTGTAGATGACCCTCACTCTGTCAAGGACCTTGGAGTACTCATATCTAATGATCTAAGTGCCAAATCCCACTGTAAAAACATAGCCAAAAAGGCATGAAGAGTTGTAAACCTAATCTTATGTAGCTTCTTCTCCGGTAATATCACACTACTAACCAGAGCATACAAAACATTTGCTAGACCAATTCTTGAATACAGCTCATCTGTCTGGAACCCTCACTGCATATTGGACATTAATACAATCGAACATGTCCAGAAATATTTCACAAGAAGAGTCCTCCACTCCTCTGCTCGCAATAAAATACCTTATGCCACCAGACTTGAAATTCTGGGCCTAGAAAACTTAGAACTATGCCGTCTTCTGTATGACCTAAACGTAGCTCATAAAATTATCTGCTACAATGTTGTACCTGTCAATGACTACCTCAACTTCAACCACAACAATACATGAGCACACAAGGGATACAAATGTAAAGTGAACTGATCCAAACTCGATTGCAGAAAATATGACTTCAGCCACAGAGTGGTCAATGCCTGGAATCCACTACCTGACTCTGTGGTTTCATCCCAAAACCCCCAAAATTTTAACCTAAGACTGTCTACTGTTGACCTCACCCCATTCCTAAGAGGTCTGTAAGGGGTGTGCATAAGAGGACTAGTGTGCCTAACGTCCCTGTCCTAATGTTTCCTCTATTTGTATCTATTTTATGTATTCAATTCATGCTTATACTTATATATATTACCTAATATGTTCTTGACAAATAAATAAAATAAATAAATAAAATATATCATGTACATCTGAAACCTCTATCCATCGGCTATTTTCAGTTCCTTATTTTTCACAGTTTCAACATTCTGATTCCAAATATATTTCAAAACTACATACTTTGCAAAATCACATTTCAGAGCAACAGCTCAGCAGGATTACAAATAGTTCTGATACACTTTGAAATCTTTCTATCTAAACTTTGGTTCATGTAGCTTTTTTAGGGCCTGCTATCCTTCTGAGACCTATAGACTCTGGTCAAATAGTCCAATGTGCTATTTGTCCATTTCTCACAGTTCCACCTCTTTGTCCTTGAGGACAACACAAACAAGTGATCATATAGTACCCAGCACATCAGCTGTTTAAATTTTGAGTATCAATTAATTAATAAACCAAAACATCATTCATTTAAGATGAAGGAGGACAGCTACTTTGATAAAAAGGCATTTCAGCAAAGCAAATACATAAAAGGGGACAGACAGGCCGAACCATTTGAATGGTGGGACATGCAACCCTACAAACAGCATGGAACCAAAGAGGAGCAATGCAGTGCTGGTCCAGGCTGCAGGCATCCTAATGCAGGCTGTTTCTTGCAGTCATTGCTGGGCTTCCATAAAGCAGTTCTTTTATCACTTGCAATTGCAAGCAGAGATGAGTTGATTTGACACTAACTGTTGTCTTGGTCAAAGATTGCATGGAGGGAGGGGAAGCAGAGGTTACTAGCACTTGCTTCCTTGTTGGGCAAAGCTTCAATCTTTGCCTTGATGCAGCCAGATGACTGAGGCTGAGCAACTTCCTTGTCTGGAGTTGGTATTTTCTTACAGTGTGAAACATGCACCCAGAAAGCCAAATCCTGATACTTCACAGCTGCATTGGTGGTCAGGAAGATCTGGAACAGACCCTTCCAACGAAGAGTCAGGTAATTTTTCCATTGGAACACTTTTGTAGGGATGCAATGGTTCAGGCTGGTGTGCTCTTATTGGGAGACCTTGCTTTAATTTTCATCCAGGTCCCACATTTGCAAACATTTGCTATGCATTTTTTTTCATCAACTGCATTTTATGTATACCATATTCTATTATCCTCTGATTAAAATGCACAATGTTCTCATGTAACAGAAGCATAATAGTATCTGGAACAAAGGGCACTGATATTATTTGGTTTAGGTCCTCCTTAACACTACTTAAAATGGTTCTAATCATTTCTGCCCAAATCCCCAAGGCAAAGATGTAATATGTTTAATACAATCAGTGGAAAGGCAATAGCAAGTGTTTTTCAAGGAAAAGAAATGAGAAAGGTTCCATGGAAGATGTGTGAGAGTGTGAAAATGCAATGTTTTACTGATGAGAGAAATAGAGACAACTATTTTGTTGTTGTGAAGTGAAAAGCCAAGGTAAAGTTATAACTGGGGGAGGGAAAGAAATCAGAGTAATGATTACATTGCTAAATTGTTTCTCCCATCTATTCCTCATCACTGAACAAGCCTAATGAATTCTATAATCCCAATGGGCAAAAAAGTCCGCATAATTTCTTTATGCATAAAGTCTTCATTGAACCCATGATTAGGTGGCTTGACTAACGTTATCCAAATACCCCCTACACACACACACACACAAGACTTCCTCTTTGAATGAATCATATTTCAAAGTCTATTTGTAGAGTTCACAATGGAATAAGTTTCCTGACAAAGATTGTGGGCTCGCAGCTTGCAAAAAATTAAAAAGCAGTTAAATCTTCAGTGTCTACAAATTTTGCACTGAAAATTCCACAGGTTTGGCAAAAGTTTGCATGGTGGCATCTAGAATGTCTTTACCAAATCATAGACATAACCAATCCTGGACCAGGAGCCCCCCATCACAAAGCAAGAACATCCAACAGTAAATGAGCAGAGGAAGGGAGATGGGAGAAAGGAAACACACATTAACAATATGAATAATGTTTGTAATTCTGGACCAAAGGCCAAAGGAAAAGGGCCTTCCTTATCTACGAAAAAGTGGTCAGGCTGGGATTTGACCAGAAGCATCATGGCGAGACAGTCGGGGATTAGTGGGCTCTGATGAGCCCTGCGAAATCCCGGGCTGATGAACCGCTGCAGAGGGGTCTTCGGACCAGATCTCTCCTGTAGGGACAGAGAAGAAAGAGAGGCACCTCGGAAGACCAAGAGGAACAGGCAAATTCCTCGGACGTCAGAGGAAATTCTCTCTGATTCTGCAGCAGGGGGCAGTGGTCATTACAACCGCCAGTAAACTGGGACAACTGGATTAAGCAATGTGCAGGAACAGAGAATTGAACGGAATATTGCTGCCGGGTGAGTGATATTTAACTCATAGGCAGAAAGGGGGGAAAATAGGAAGGATTTATAAAACAATTGCAAATGTCCAGCGTCATAATAGCGACTAATAGGCGTGGGAAAGGACGGAAGAAGAAGAGTAAGGCGGAAGTTACAAAGTAACAGAACCTAACTAGAAATTTGTTTGTTTTGGATTTAAAATACTTGGAGAACCTATAAAAAAAGAAAAAGAAAAACCAAGAACCCGAAAAGATTCTTTTTCAATTTGGAAACTTTAAAGGGAGTTTAAAAAAAAATGAAGAAAAGCCTCTAATAGAGAGGACTGGTTAATGACTCTAAATTGGAACCTAATTGGATTGTAACGTGGAATTTGGACTATATAAATCTGGACTGAATTTTAAATTGACTTGGTGTAAGTAAAAACTGTTAAAACGGACTGCAACTAAAATGGATGCCATTTAAGCTTGTCAATTGTAAACATGGACTGTAGAGAGCCATCTTCAGGAGGGAAAAAAATCATTATAGCCCTGAACTTTTAAAAAAAGAATAAAATAGCGCAGGAACTGAAGGAAATGATGATAACGATGTACCTATTACTGAAAATGGAAATAAGGGAAATGACTACAATATTGCATGGAAAACTGAAATTTGATGACAAAAAAATTGATTTAGGATACATTCAAGCCGACAAAGAAACAACTAACGAGAAGCAAGGAAAAGAGACTGAAAATAAAGCAGAAGACAAAGACTAGGAGATTGATTATGGAAAATTAAATAATTATTACATTGGGTTCAACAATGGAAAAATGGAAAAGGGGGAAAGAAAAAAAAGAAAAGAGGATGAAATAGAAAGAATATAAAAAACTTAAATGATTACATTGGGGTTATCAGTGAGAAAATAAGAAAAAGGGAAAAGGGATGGAAAATAATGGGAAAGATACAGCAAAATAGAAGAGTTTATGATCTTAAAAAACAAAATGACTATATTGGGATTAGGGAAAAGAGAGATCAGGATTTTAAAATACAAAAAAGAAGAAGGGGCAAGAAAAAGAAAGTAAAATATAAAGATAGAAAAGAAGAAAGAAATGGAAGGAGAATATGGGGTAAAGAAAATGAATAAAAGATGAAATTGCATTCCTAATGAAGTGATTTTAAAACTATATGGGTATATGAATAATTGGAATATTTTTAATTAATGAAGGGGATTGTAATAAATGAAATGCCCTTAATTATATATTGGATTATGAATTAATTAGATATATTTAACTGGTCTTTATAGATATAAAAATGTTATAAAAATGTTATTAAAATGTTGAAGCCTATTAGTTGGAACAGTTGACAAAGAAAAAATATTTGAGATTGGAACTAAAGAATTTAAGAAAATAATTGGGAATGTTATTATGTTATAAATTTAAGAAAATAATTGGGAATTGTAGTATGCTTTATGAATGTAAATGTAGAGGTATTGGAGTAAGATTGATATTTATTTGATTTTTTATTGAATATGTTTAATTGTTGCAATCTATTATTTGGAATAATTGATACAAGCGTCATTGGTGATTGGAATAAGAGAATTTAAGATAATAATGGGGGATGGTATTATGTTATATGAATTTAAATTTAGGGGTTCAAATTTTAAGGAGGGAAAAGAAAAAATGAACTATATTAGGATGAGAAGTTAAGATGAAGGGTAATATTGGTTTTTTAGAATTAGAGAGAATAAATGATATGAGAAAATTTATATATAAAATTGTGTCAAAATTGTGTTAAAGACGAACAAAAATCTGTATAAATCTAAAACCAGGACAATATTCTGTTCAGAAAAGATACATTGTATGTTTGTTTGTTTATGTGTTTAAAAAAAAAACTTTATTAAAAAAAAAGAAAAAGTGGTCAGGTTCAGACGCTTGTGTTTACATTAACATCCCACAACCAGTCCTGCATGTTACAAACCAGTCACTTAGTCCATCTTTGGCTGTTTCCCTCCCAGGAGGACAGTACCGCAGATAGGGACCCCACACTTGCTCCGTACTGGTAGTATGTCTCAATCACTCAAGCAATCAAAGTTGTGGAAGGCAAACTTTATTACTTTTATCACAAACGCCAATAAAAGCAGACACCTTTCTAACAGTGTGCTCCCGTTATGTACCAGAGAATGACCACCAAGGGGTAATAGGGATAATGAGCCCTGTCAACAACAACAAGACAGACCATGAAAAGCCCATTCCCTGTCAAACAACAATAGTAAAAGACAGGCCACCTCAGCAAACAAGGTGACCCTTATTTACAGGGAAGGTGGTGTCCACAAAGAATAGGAACAGAACTAACCCACACACAGAACAAAAATAGAAAGCATTGAAGCAGAAGGTGGGGGAATACACTGAATAATTGAAAGCATAGGCAGTGATAACAATAACAATAGTTACACCAACATGTGCAGTCAAAACATAGATATCTACTGGAAATCTACTACCACTATGTCCCATCCAGTGTTGCATCCGTCACACACAGGATGATAATCACGACAATGAGATCAACAACAATAATCAATAATACAACTGTAATCACAAAAACCAGCACATACAACTGGTCAAAAAATAACAACATAAAAACCTCTTCATCAAATACCAGCATAACCAGCTGGTTAAAAACTCTTTTTTTTTTCCTTTTTACAAAACTTATTTTCCTGTAGGGTGTCGTTAATGGTGAAAGCAAGCATTATCACCAAAATGAAACCAGGACCCTGACCGAGGGCACGACCTTCACCCAATACAAGGAAGTGATCAGCTTCCAGGAGAGACTATATTTCACTGGGTCCCAGCTACAGGGCAACCCTGGACAGTTTTGCCAGTGAAATACATCGGGGATTTAATGCAGGGTTTAATATTTTTAACTAAGGCTAGAAAGTTTTGCTTCTGTCATAGAATCAATTTTCTTTTTTTATATAATAATTTTGATTGAAGTTTAAGAATACAAAGATAATAAATTAATACAAACTTAGAAAATATAAAAAAGAAAAAGTAAAAAGTGCAGAAGAAACAATTAAGAAAGGAGAGAAGGTACAATGGAAAAATATATAAAATAGAACCAACTTTTTAGAAGCCTCTCTCTGAAAATGCAATTAGCCTCTGTAGTTACTTTCTTTCAGAGGTTCCTAAAGACCAAACTTTTCTGGAAGGGCTTTGCAGAATTATGCTCACTGCTGACATTTGGATGTTTACTTATTTATGATAAACAAGTAAAATAGTTTTTTTTTTCTTTTTGTTGATGAACAAATGTATTACATTATTGTAGGAGATGACCAGGCTGAGCCCAAGGGAGGAGTCAAGTATAGAATCAGTCTTGAGTCTCTTTGCATCCACAAGAGATAAGTCCAGCCCACCCTGAATACCTTTCTTATCCCATGCATTTCCCTTGACCCTAATCTGTCAGATTTTTGTAGAGAGAGTATAAGCTTGCAATAAACCTTTATATTCATTTGAACTGCCTGGAGGTCCTGGTTTTCCCATCTTGACAACTATTTGCTCTTTACCTTGGGTATTTAGTCTCTTGTTGTAAACTGCCATAAGCCTGCAAAGATTTGGTAGCATAAGAAATGAATGGCCTCTGCAGTCACATTGCCCGGCCCACTCATCTTAAATCAGCATCATCTGCATTTCCATGAATATGGAGAAAATTTGAGCAGAAAACTGCTAAGGACAATTCAGCCTGATGCCTTGGGATGAGTTAGGGATGAAATAAATGCAGCATCTGAGGAACACAGAGGTTGCTGAGAAAAGTTGGCGTGGCAGCTCCATGCAAGAGAAGAAAGGCTGGAGATTCTGCAGTGACTCTGAGTGGGGAAAAGGCCCTTGCATGTCCTGGACTTTATATTCATGGATCCTTTCTGCATACATGAATGGAGGCTCTTGTGCAACAAGTAAGCTGCCCAGCATCATTTTGTTAGGTGATGGGTGACAAATAAATTTAATAAATAAATAAAAAATAAGAATGGTTTCACTGCAGTTGTCAACTGTTCAGAAAGATGTTAACTGCTCATTCTCTCTGAGACAGAGCGATCCAGAGGCAGGAGACCACTTCCTGAGGGTCCAACCCATTGAAGGAAGGGTTAGATGAAAAAAATGGTTCTGTCCCAAGGACTTGGCAAAGAGATGTTCTGCATGATCAAGCAAGGCATTCAGACTGAAAGAGATCTGGATCTGAGCATCTTAAAGACATGGGACCAAGCTGTTTTTGCCATGGTTAGGATCTTAGCCAGTTCAGGTAATAGTTTTTGAGGACTTCATATGGCAACAGCATATATCAAATTAAATCCATGTTCTGCATGTATTTTGTTGATTTATATAACCACCCATCTCTCAGTTGCTACTCTTGGTGGTAAACCAAGGATTAAAGCCAACAATAACATGAATGAATATAAAGAACAGCAACAATGATAGCTTAATGAGACCAGAGGACAAGCTATCTCAAGCCATACAATCACAATCATTGTTAAGGAAATAACTCGCATTGAAAAACTTACCAAACCTGCAGCCCCATCCAGAGCTTCAAGGACTTATAAAATGTTCCCAGTGTTAAGGCCAAAAGAATCTTAGAAGATTCTTCTCAGTAGGCATCATTGAGCTAATTTTCTTAGAGATTTAGTGTCTCACCTGATTCATAGGAACAGGAGAAGTTAGTCTAATTCATGGAATTCACATCTCTAATAGCAATAGAAATATTTTTAATCTGATATGTATTCATTTGGCATAATATAGCTGAGAACAGATTTGAACCCAGGTCCTCACAGTCCAAATCCAACTTCTTAATCACTGTATTACACTAATTCTCATTTCCTTGATATTTGATGTTTAAAGTGGATTTGGCATTGTTATCCACCTATCAAGACCTTCCCAAGGGATAGACAGATGTTGTTGTTTGATGGTGTTAAAGGTACCGTCACAGGATGTAGTCTGTTCTGAGTTAGCTGCCTTTTGCAATTGACTGATGGGGATTTTGTCAATGATGATGGTGTTTAAGTGGTGCTCCAATTGTTTTGGAATTGCACCCAAGGCACCTATTACTGTTGGTACTGTCTTGGCTTTCTTTTGCAACTGCTGTTTTCTTTCTATTTGCAGGTCTTTGTATTTTGTGATTTTTCTCCAGTTAGCAATAGCAATAACACTTAGACTTTTATGCCACTTCATAGTGCTTTACAGCTCTCTCTAAGAGAGAGTCAGCATATTGCCCCCAACAATCTGGGTCCTCATTTTACCGACCTTGGAAGGATGGAAGGCTGAGTCAACCTTGAAGCCTGGTGAGATTCAGACTGCCAAATTGCAGGGAATTGGCAGTCAGCAGAAGTAACCTGCAATACTGCATTCTAACCGATTCTTCTTTATCTTCTATTCTTTTCTCCCCGTGTACTGGCCACATCCACTATCCAGGTTTTTTTCTTTCTTATTGACAATTGTTAAATCTGCGGTACGTGCTTGTCTGTTGAATTCTACTTACAGAGGATTTTAGTCTCTTCGTTTTCCATGACTTTGTCTATTCTATGGACCTACCAGCTCTTGCTTGCAGGCAAATTGTATTTCTTGCAGTTCTTCCAATGCATCATTGTTGTTAATTTGTTGTGCTGTTGTTTGTAGACAGTCTGTGTGATCTTCTTGCAGCAGCTAAACAGGTGATCCACTGTTTCTTCACCTTCTTTGCAGAGGCAGTACTTGCTGTCTGTTGCTGTCTTCTCAATTCTGGCTTTGTGTGCATTTGTTCTAAAGGCTTGGTCTTCTGCAGCCAGAATTAGTCCCTCTGCCTCTTTCTTCAATTTTTCTGCTCTTAGCCATTGCCAGGTCTTGCTAGACTCTACTTTGCTTGCTAGATTTTTTAATGTATTTGCCATGTCTCTTTTCTGTTCTTCATTTGGTCTTTTTTCTTTGCCTCCCTTCAACTCTCCAATATATGCAATTGGGAGGGGGAAGAAATGTAGAGGTTGGGCCTCAAACATTCAGGCAACTCCTCTGGTTTCTGGAGGTCATCAGGATTGTTGCAGATGGGTAGAAATAATTTGACCAAAGGTGATACTTTATTATGACATATTTTGCAACCAATTCTTTTAAAGAACAGACTTCTTCAGAAATCAGGTACTTCTTGTCACAATAGATGTCCATTTCTAGATTCCAACACAGAACTTGTCTCTTTCTTTTCGCTCTCCTATTAAAATGCTCCTTTGAGGTTGAAGGAAAACTGCCTGGAAAGGGCAACCCCTGCTTGGCTGTAGTTCCAGGATTGCCAAGGCTCGACACTGGCCAGCCCTAACCATCCCAGGGCTGGCCAGTGTCCTCCATGGGCTCTTCCTACCCAAACATTTCTCCCATTTCAGGATTTCAGATTTTTGTCCAATCTCTTTTAAGAAGAGACTGGACAGCCACTTGTCTGGCATGGTATAGGGCCGTGATGGCGAACCTATGGCACGCGTGCCACAGGTGGCATGTGGAGCCATATTAGTGGGCACACCAGCTCAGCTCTGGGGCGCATGCATGCGCCGGCATCTCCTGCTTGAGCAGGGGGTTGGACTAGAAGACCTCCAAAGTCCCTTCCAACTCTGTTACTCTGATTGTCAGCAGACAAGAAGGGATGCTACACTGAGGATGAAGCACTACTAGTTAGTTTTGAGGGTGCCAGGCAACCATTAGAGATGCTGCCGGGGTCTTGCTGAAGGATCCTGACTCATTTTCACATGCTTCTTTTGCAATCTGGCCACAGTCTTTTCCTCAAGAAAAGCTTTTTTGTCCAAGTGGCATAATGGCATCTTTTAGTACTGAGAGAAAATTACCCTCTTTCTGCTGCAGAAAGCAAAACATAATGGAGGATGCCGAGTGGCAGTGTAGATGAAGCAGCAAGCAAGGCAAGGAGTCTTCCTCAGCGATGTGCTCTGCATCAGGCCAGGTGCAACCTCACCTTGCCCTTCTGACCTCCAACCAGAGAAACTCCTCAAGGCAGACCTGGTAGAGAGAAGCAAATGAAAGAGTGCCAGGATTTGGGGGGGGGGGCGAGATGAGAAGTTGGAATGCAGAATGCAGAATAACAGAGTTGGAAGGGATCTTGCAAATCTTATAGTTCAGGGGTCTCTAACGCCTGTGCTGCGGCTCATTCAGAACCGGGTCACACAAGCAGTGGGTGAGCGTGCACACGTGTGCATGAGTGGCAGGTGCTTGTGCTTTTTTTTTATTGAAAAAGTTTTCAAATACAAATTTCCCCCCCTTTTTTTCTCCCCCACAGGTGCTTGTGCTTGATTCCTCACACACAGGCCAGCCGCTCACACAGAACCATTCCCCTCCCCCCTGCTGGTCCAAGTGGTTGGGGACTGCAGTTCTAGTGCAACCCCCTGCTCAAGCAGGTGACCCTATACCATTCTGGAAAGATGACTGTCCAATCTCTTCTTAAAATCAGTGATGGAACACCCTCAATTTCCAGAGGCAAGCCTTCCTGGATCAGGACAGTGGTGTAAACTGTGTGAATATGGCTGCTGTTCACCTCACTGTTCAACTCGCAAAGAACTAGACCACCTGACCTCTTTATAATACTTCATAGTTTGGGAGACTGGTATCCCCTTCCAATATTTTTCCACTCCACAAGAAACTTTTTGCTCCCAGTGAACCTGCTGCTTGACCTGCGGAGTTGTCCCATGAGCTACATTTGTGTGTATAGATGCTTTCTCGGTAAAGGTCTCTCCAAGGCAGCCATCTGACTAAGAACTGCTAAGATCCATGCATTTAGGTTTTAATCATCCTATTATATTGAGAGTGTGGTGGCACGACAGCTTCCCCAGTACATGGATGAAATGGTTTATCTAGATCTGTTCCAGTCAGTTTCAGGCCTGGATACAGCACAGAAATGGCATTGGTCACATTGGTTGATGATCTCTGGAGGGCTCGGGACAGGGTCTCAGCAGCTTTTGATACCATCGACCATGGTATCATGCTGCGCCGGTTGGAAGAGTTGGGGGTGGGGGGCACTGTGTTGTGGTGGTTCTCCTCCTTTCTCTCTGACCAGTCACAGTCTGTGTTGGCAGGGGGGCAGAGATCGACCCCGAGGTGCCTTGTGTGTGGGGTCCACAAGGGCCGGTCCTCTCGCCCCTCCTGTTCAACATTTATGTGAAGCCACTGGGTGAGATCATCCGTGGCTTCAGGGTGAAGTACCACCATCCGTGGCTTCAGGGTGAAGTACCACGCTGATGACACTCAGCTGTACATCTCTACCCCGGGCCACCCCAATGATGCCCTTGAAGTGATGTCCCGGTGCCTGGAGGCTGTGCGGATCTGTATGGGGAGAAACAGACTCAGGCTCAACCCATCCAAGACCGAGTGGCTGTGGTTTCTGACATCCCGATATAGCCAGTTGGTGCCATCACTGACTATTTGGGGTGAATTGTTGGCCCCCATGGAAAGGGCTCGCAACTTGGGTGTCCTCCTGGACACATGGCTGTCTTTAGAAGAACATCTGATGGCTGTGGCTAGGGGGACTTTTTATCAGGTTCGCCTGATTCGCCAGTTGCATCCCTTTCTGGATCAGGACTCCTTATGCACGGTCACTCACCCCCTCGTCACTTCCCGCCTGGACTACTGCAATGCTCTCTACATGGGGCTCCACTTGAGAAGCACCCGGAGGCTCCAGCTGGTCCAGAATGCAGCTGCGTGGGTGGTTATGGGAGCAACATGGTGTTCCCATGTAACACCTCTCTTGCGCGAGCTGCACTGGCTCCCGGTGGTCTTCCGGGTGCGCTTCAAGGTATTGGTTACCACCTTTAGAGCGCTCCATGGCTCAGGACCTGGATATCTATGAGACCACCTTCTGCCACCGGTAGCCTCTCACCAGCCAGTATGCTCCCACAGAGAGGGGCTCCTCAGGGTGCCATCAGCCAAACAGTGTTGACTGGCAGCCCCCAGGGGAGAGCCTTCTCTGTGGGGGCACCTGCCCTTTGGAACGAACTCCCCCCGGAGATACGGAGGATCTCGGATTTACGCATCTTCCGCCACGCCCTCAAGACTTTTTTATTTCAACAAGCTGGGCTGGCTTAACTCTTTGTGTTTTATCTTGGCTGTTCACCGCCCTGAGTCCTTCGGGAGTAGGGTGGTATATAAATCTAAATAATAAAATAAAAAATAAAATAAATACAAATATATTGAATTCATTCATTAGTAGCTTTGTAAATACTCTGTATTGTCATAGTTTTGCTTCTGACTTATTTACAATGTGTTCACTATTTCTCTCACCAAATACATCATTGCAGACCCCCCAGAGCGGAAGACAGAGGGTCCCATTGCACTTGAGCCACCCTGCGTCAAGCTCCAGAGAGTAATTCCATAGGGGCCAGGGGTCCCCCCACATTGGCCTTCTTTCCAGGAAGGCAGAGAGAGTAGTCCCATGGAGGAGATTTCTTCTCCTCTGCTCTGCTGTCCACACCAAGTTCCTCTGTCTTGCTTGAAAGGAAATGAAAGCAGCAGAGAAAGGGAGAAAATTGTAACCAAAAACATAAAACATTTGCAGGACAGAAGATATAAAATGAGGTTGTGTGAACCAAAATCACAGATCCAAGGAAGGCTTGAGTCAGAAAGTTCTGCAAAAGGAAATGAGAAAGCTGGTCTAGAAAACTGGGCACTTGGATTCAAAGCCCTTGTGGGTAATCCCTCTCAGAACAGTCTGACTGCCCCAGATTCACATAATCAGCCCTTTTTCTTAATAAGCGGTAATTACTACTTTGCATTAAAGTCCTGCTGCATACTGGAGTGCTTCTAATTCTCTGACTTTCGGGGCTTCCTGTACAAAAGAAGAGAAATTGGATATTGAATTAATTGCATTTCTGTCCTTTAAAAGAGAAATCTCTTCTTAGAATTTCATAATTTGAGCTGGCTTTCATCCCAGAACTCTTTCCAATGAGAGGGCTCAGCACTGGGGTGAACTAATTGCACCGAGTGTTGTTCCTCACTGAGAAGGAAAGCCAAGAAACCCATTTCTTCTGAGCAGAACAGACCTCCATCATTCACTGCACAAAAGGCTGTATCTTTTCTGTAACATGCTTGATTATGTAGCTCTCGCTCTAGAGATGATGCTATTTGAATCTATAGCATTGTCAGTCAGTCAATCAAACAAACAAACCTTACCACAGTATTTATTGAACTTGAGAAGATTTCAGCAGAGGACTTCCAGGGAAGAAATGGCAGAGTGAACTCAGATCCATAAAAATGGAACTATTAACCACAGTAGAATGCATAGTCAATCCATAGACTGACTCTTTGAAATTCCTCTCTGGAAAAGGACAGGACTTGAGATTGCCTACAAGTGCTCTAGACATTTGCTCACTGGAGGAGATTGGGGAATAGCCATTTTGTTTATATGGTAATCAGCACCTTCAAAAGAATACTGAGTTCACATATTTCCTTTTCTAATTGCTGTCAGAAATTTCTCATTAACTGGTTTTCATCTTTTAGGAACCTTTGGATCAACAAGATTTGCAACACTGAGTGAGTTTTCTCCAATCCTTAGTGAAAGAAGTTTTAAATAAAAGTATAAGGTAAAGGTAAAGGTTCCCTTGCACATTTATTTATTTATTTATTTATTAGTCATATTTCTATGCTGCCCACTCTCCGAGGACTCTGGGTGGCTTACACCAAAGACAGTATACTAAATAACATATTGCCCCCAACAATCTGGGTCCTCATTTTACCCACCTTGGAAGGATGGAAGGCTGAGTCAACCTTGAGCCGGTGAGATTTGATCTGCTGATCTGCTGAACTAGCAGTCAGCTGAAGTAGCTGCAGTACTGCATTCTAACCACTGCGCCACCTTGGCTCATATGTGTAGTCGTTCCCGACTCTAGGGGGCGATGCTCAGCTCCATTTCAAAGCCAAAGAGCCAGCGCTGTCCAAAGACGTCTTCGTGGTCATGTGGCTGGCATGACTAAATGCCAAAGATGCACGGAACTCTGTTACTATAAAAATAAAAGTATAGAAAACAGCAAAAGAGTGGCTAAAGCTTTGATCCTAGAAAGTTATAAATTTCAAATAGATTTGAAATAAGATTTTTGAATTAATGATAAAATTCCTTTCCAAGGGAAAATGTTTTTGTTTTGAATTATGTATTTTAAAAATGTCAGGATGATACTTTGAAGGTCAGACAGTAGAGGGAACCAAAAGGAACTAAAGGTTACAATTAAAGGAGAAAAATACTTAAATCTGATTTACTAAAACAGAATGGAGCAAAATATTTAAACATTAAACATACTGAAAGGTATTTTTGAACAATGGACTCAGAAGCTATTTTTAAGAGTGTCTACCTCTATCTAATTTTAAAAGTAGATTTTAAAAAGACAAGCTAGAAGAGTGATATGGAAAAAGATGTAATAGCAAACAGTTTTAGGACAATACTTGAAGGAACTAAAAATCAAGATTGGAAAAAGTAAAAGGAAGGAATATAAAATTGACTTATTTGATCAAGGTTAATATAGGTTGTTGTCTTTGTTAGCCTTTAATGGAATTTTACTGATCAGGAAGTGTTTATGGATTTGTTTATAGATAAATTATAAACAAATGGGATGTGGGAAGAAGGGATAGAAACTCATAGAAGTTCATACACTCATAGGGCTAGAAGGGATCTTGGAGGTCTTCTAGTCCAACCCCTTGCCCAAGGCAGGAGACTTATTTCATCCCAGACAAATGGCTGCCCAATCTTTTCTTGAAGATCTCCAATGATGGAGCATCCACAACTCTGGGAAGAAAGCTGTTTTATTGATTTTATTATTCTTACTTCCAAGAAATTTCTCCTTAGTTCCAGATTGGATTTCTCTTCTACCCATTGCTTCTTGTCCTTATTCTGTGGTAGCCCCTCAAATACTGGTAGATAGCTATCATGTCGCACCCAACCCTTCTTTTCATTAAGCTAGACCTACATAATAGTTCCCTCAACTGTTCATCATATGATTTTACTGCTATTAGCTGGATTCTATATGGCGAGCCCTTCTAGCTGCTCACCCTTGGAGCTTTGTAACAAAACTTCTTGGAGTTCACTGTCCCTGGACCCCAAGTCAGAACTGGGGACCATCAAGCCTGCTGGACGGCTGAAGTAGCAGGTGCAGCCAGCAGCACATTCTTGGGATCAAGGAAGCATCCCCCATGGAGGGCATGTGGTAAGGGGGAGTATGAGCCCCTCCTTTCTGCAGGGAAAACTCTTTATGACTTCAGCCTGTGAAAATGCACCATTGTCACATGGGACAAACACGAGGACAGAAACCTTTTGTTGTGGCAGGCTTAGTGGTGCAAAATGTGGCAGAGGAGAATTCCCTTCCTCCAGAAAGTCAGAGGCTGACACCATCATTCTCAGTATTTGCTGGAAAGAAGTGAAGGCAAGGAAGAGAAGCAATATATTTATAAATCAGAGCAACGGAAACGTTCTTAACTGACAGATTTGACTGTTAGTTCCCTGGCTCCAGTGCACCTAGGCCAGCGGGACCTCATCGATCATGGAGTACACTCTGCAAGATCAAGACTCTCTGTTCCAAATGGTTGCTGGCAAAGCATTCTGGGAAATGACAGGATGGAGTTGAAGAATACAGGAAGCCAGCTGCTTGACAAACCTGTTTTCCACCTTCTTCTTCCTCCATTCTTTTGATTCTTTGTTTTCTTTTTTATAAAAGTGCATGTGCATATATAAGACAAAAGTGCAATATAGACCACAGTCATCTTATCTCTCCCTCTTCTGGGTCAGTGTTTCCATTCTCTTCTCCAACCTGTTGTCTTGATGTTTTATAGGGTATTAGCAGCAACTGTGAGAGGGAACTTGGAGTCTTAGTGGACAACCAGTTAAATATGAGCCAGCAGTGTGTGGCGGCAGCCCAGAAAGCCAATGTAATCTAAATTGCATTAACAGAGGGATACAATCAAGATCAAGGGAGGTACTAATACCACTCTATAAAGCCTTAGTAAGACCACACCTAGAGTACTGCATCCAGTTTTGGTCACCACACTATAAAAAAGATGTTGAGACTCTAGAAAAAGTGCAGAGAAGAGCAACCAGGATGATTAGGGGACTGGAGACTAAAATATATGAAGAACGGTTACAGGAACTGGGCATGGCTAGTCTAGTGAAGAGAAGGACCAGAACATGATGGTAGTGTTCCCTCCTGAACTAGATCACAAATGAGTGGGGCTTTATTTACTATGGATCTGGCATTGCATAACTTCAGCCGAAGATCTGGGCCCTGAGAATCTGGACTACCTGGGGAACGAGAGGAGCCTTGGGGGCCGGAGCGCGCCACCGCTTGAAGACAGTGGGCGCACACTCCCAGAACCAGGTTTGGCCCCCGCTCGCGCCATATCTGCCCCTCCCACTCATAGTACTGATGTACTGGCCCTCGTTACAAGCTCTAACCCCCTCATCAACCCGGAACCCTGCGCCTCCCGTGCCATGCCCCCCCAACCGGGCCTAGTTCCTCTCTCAGTGGGTTATCCCCCAAACCCATGACCCTAGTTCCAATCCAACCCTCCCCCCTGCAGAACCCCTTAAAAATTTAGTTAAAAATTTAGAGAGAAAACTCCTCAGCCTCCTTTTCGCTGCATGCCACCTCTCGGGGTTCCAAAGCCCGTCATCAAGATAGGCCCTCGATAGTGTGGAGGGCCAGACCTGTGAGAGGGGGGAATCTCGCAGCACCAAAAGTTCAGCCACTGAATACATCCGAAAACAGCCTGGGATAAAGATGATATATGGCTGGGGATTTGATCATGATTGACAGTAAAATGGTCCCGGAGAGACAATACAGAGCCCTTGGGTATGGGTCATCTGGAGTCCACTGCCCTCTCACAGCAGTGAAAAAGGAGTCTCAGCCGTTCAGAAAGAAACCAGGATAAAGATGCCAAAAACTATCACTGCCCCTATCACTGCCCCAGAGTCTCAATTATTTTTGCCCTCAGAAAGTCAATCTGGAAACCATTCTGATGTTTCCAGTCCTGATTTTGCTCCTCTGGAAATAGAGTAATATGGTTCTTTATGTCCCACAGTTAGTCAATTTAGCTCTTTTTAGGTAATCCAAGCAAATTCCCAGATGTTTCCTTATGTCCCCACTATAAGTTCAATCATAACTCCTGATATTTAAAAGTCACTTTACTTAGATGTTTTCCGTATTTTCAACATTAGAGCTCCAGTAGTCATGGAATAGATAAAAATAAAGCAGTAGATAGCACAGCAGTCCTCCAAATGTTATTACCACTTTCTCCTCTGTCTTATCAGTATTTTTCTCAGGGTTGTAGAGATGTAATGTATTCCATTCACTAGTAGATGGCATCTTCCATTTTACTTCAATGTTACATTTTATTTATTTATTTATTTATTTTATTGAATTTGTATACCGCCCTACTCCCGAAGGACTCAGGGCGGTGAACAACCATAGAGTAAAACATATAAATACAAAATTTAAAATAAAATAAAATGAATTAAATAATTTGGCTGGACAAATTTAAAACCCCAATAATTTAAAACCAAATTTAAAATTTCCATTTAAAAAGGGGAAAGACTTAGGTCAGGCCAGCTTGATGAAATAAGAACGTCTTGAGCGTGCGATGGAAGGTACGCAGATCCGGGATCCTCCGTATCTCTGGGGGGAGCTCGTTCCAGATTGTAGGTGCCCCCACAGAGAAGGGTCTCCCCCTGGGGGCCGCCAGTCAACATTGTTTGGCCGACAGCACCCGGAGGAGCCCCTCTCTATGGGAGCGTACCAGTCGGTGGGAGGCTATTGGTGGTAGCAGGCGGTCCCGTAAATAACCAGGTCCTAAGCCATGGAGCGCTCTAAAGGTGATAACCAAGACCTTGAAGCACACTCAGAAGACCACCGGGAGCCAGTGCAGCTCGCGCAGGAGAGGTGTTACATGGGAGCGCCACATCACTCCCGTTATCACCCGCGTGGCTGCA